>CAMXCT020000780.1:0-132692 GCA_947184155.2 Cladocopium goreaui | reverse complement strand
CACCCCCTTGCACCCACGCCGTCCGCAGCCGTCCGCGCAGTTCTCCGCACCCATTTGCCGTCCGCAGCCGTCCGCGCAGCCAAGGTCGCTCATCACCAGCGGCTTCTTCTCCCCACCTATTTCCAGCCACTCCGTTGCACCCACGCCGTCCGCAGCCGTCCACGCAGTTCTCCGCACCCATTTGCCGTCTGCAGCCGTCCGCGCAGCCAAGGTCGCTCATCACCAGCGGCTTCTTCTCCCCACCCATTTCCAGCCACCCCCTTGCACCCACGCCGTCCGCAGCCGTCCGCGCAGTTCTCCGCACCCATTTGCGTCCGCAGCCGTCCGCTCAGCCAAGCTCGCTCATCACCAGCGGCTTCTTCTCCCCCACCCATTTCCAGCCACTCCGTTGCACCCACGCCGTCCGCAGCCGTCCACGCAGTTCTCCGCACCCATTTGGCCGTCCGCAGCCCGTCCGCGCACCAAGGTCGCTCATCACCAGCGGCTTCTTCTTCTCCCCCCACCTCATTTCCCGCCACTCCGCCGTTGCAACAAACACACCCACGCCGTCTGCAGCCGTCCCGTAAAGGTTCCTCCGCACCCATTTGCCGTCCGCAGGCACGTCCGACGCAGCCAAGGTCGCTCATCACCAGCGCTTCTTCCTCTCTCCCACCCTTTCCAGCCACCCCCTTGCACCCACGCCGTCCGCAGCCGTCCGCGCAGTTCTCCGCACACATTTGCCGTCCGCAGCCGTCCGCGCAGCCAAGGTCGCTCATCACCAGCGGCTTCTTCTCCCCACCCATTTCCAGCCACTCCGTTGCATCCACGCCGTCCGCAGCCGTCCACGCAGTTCTCCGCACCCATTTGCCGGCAGCCGTCCGCTCCATTCCTTTCCCTTCCTTTCCCATCCTTTTCCGTTCCTTTCCCATCCTTTCCCTTCCTTTCCCTTCCTTTCCCATCCTTTTCCGTTCCTTTCCTATCCTTTCCCTTCCTTTTCCTTCCTTTCCCTTCCTTTCCCTTCCTTTCCCTTCCCTTTTCCTTCCTTTCCCATCCTTTCCCTTCCTTTCCCATCCTTTCCCTTCCTTTCCCTTCCTTTCCCTTCCTTTCCCTTCCTTTCCTTTCCTTTCCCTTCCTTTCCCTTCCCTTTTCCTTCCTTTCCCATCCTTTCCCTTCCTTTCCCTTCCTGTCCCTTCCTTTCCCTTCCTGTCCCTTCCTTTCCCATCCTTTCCCTTCCTTTCCCTTCTCCCCACCCATTTCCAGCCACTCCGTTGCACCCACGCCGTCCGCAGCCATCCGCGCAGTTCTCCGCACCCATTTGCCGTCCGCAGCCGTCCGCGCAGCCAAGGTCGCTCATCACCAGCGGCTTCTTCTCCCCACACATTTCCAGCCACCCCCTTGCACCCACGCCGTCCGCAGCCGTTCGCGCAGTTCTCCGCACCCATTTGCCGTCCGCGCAGCCAAGGTCGCTCATCACCAGCGGCTTCTTCTCCCCACCCATTTCCAGCCACTCCGTTGCACCCACGCCGTCCGCAGTCGTCCACGCAGTTCTCCGCACCCATTTGCCGTCCGCAGCCGCGCGCGCAGCCAAGGTCGCTCATCACCAGCGGCTTCTTCTCCCCACCCATTTCCAGCCACCCCCTTGCACCCACGCCGTCCGCAGCCGTCCGCGCAGTTCTCCGCACCCATTTGCCGTCCGCAGCCGTCCGCGCAGCCAAGGTCGCTCATCACCAGCGGCTTCTTCTCCCCACCCATTTCCAGCCACCCCCTTGCACCCACGCCGTCCGCAGCCGTCCGCGCAGTTCGCCGCACCCATTTGCCGTCCGCAGCCGTCCGCGCAGCCAAGTTGGTCGCTCATCACCAGCGGCTTCTTCTCCCCACCCATTTCTGCAGCCACTCCGTTGCACCCACGCCGTCCGCAGCCGTCCACGCAGTTCTCCGCACCCATTCCCCGTCCGCAGCCGTCCGCGCAGCCAAGGTCGCTCATCACCAGCGGCTTCTTCTCTCCACCCATTTCCAGCCACCCCCTTGCACCCACGCCGTCCGCAGCCGTCCGCGCAGTTCTCCGCACCCATTTGCCGTCCGCAGCCGTCCGCGCAGCCAAGGTCGCTCATCACCAGCGGCTTCTTCCCTTTTCCTTCCTTTCCCATCCTTTCCCATTCCTTTCCCTTCCTGTCCCTTCCTTTCCCTTCCTGTCCCTTCCTTTCCCATCCTTCCCCTTCCTTTCCCTTCTCCCCACCCATTTCCAGCCACTCCGTTGCACCCACGCCGTCCGCAGCCATCCGCGCAGTTCTCCGCACCCATTTGCCGTCCGCAGCCGTCCGCGCAGCCAAGGTCGCTCATCACCAGCGGCTTCTTCCCTTTTCCTTCCTTTCCCATCCTTTCCCTTCCTTTCCCTTCCTGTCCCTTCCTTTCCCTTCCTGTCCCTTCCTTTCCCGTCCTTTCCCTTCCTTTCCCTTCTCCCCACCCATTTCCAGCCACTCCGTTGCACCCACGCCGTCCGCAGCCATCCGCGCTGTTCTCCGCACCCATCCACGCAGTTCTCCGCACCGTCCGCAGCCGTCCGCGCAGCTAAGGTCGCTCATCACCAGCGGCTTCTTCTCCCCACCCATTTCCAGCCACTCCGTTGCACCCACGCCGTCCGCAGCCGTCCGCGCAGTTCTCCGCACCCATTCCCCGTCCGCAGCCGTCCGCGCAGCCAAGCTCGCTCATCCCCAGCGGCTTCTTCTCCCCACCCATTTCCAGCCACTCCCTTGCACCCAGGCCGTCCGCAGCCGTCCGCTCCATTCCTTTCCCTTCCTTTCCCATCCTTTTCCGTTCCTTTCCCATCCTTTCCCTTCCTTTCCCTTCCTTTACCATCCTTTCCCTTCCTTTCCCTTCCTTTCCCTTCCTTTCCCTTCCTTTCCCTTCCTTTCCCTTCCCTTTTCCTTCCTTTCCCATCCTTTCCCTTCCTTTCCCTTCCTTCCTTTCCCATCCTTTCCCTTCCTTTCCCTTCCTTTCCCTTCCTTTCCCTTCCTTTCCCTTCCTTTCCCTTCCTTTCCCTTCCTTTCCCTTCCTTTCCTTCCTTTCCTTCCTTCCTTTTTCCTTCGTTTCCCTTCCTTTTTCCTTCGTTTCCCTTCCTTTCCCTTCCTTTCCCTTCCTGTCCCTTCCTTTCCCTTCCTGTCCCTTCCTTTCCCTTCCTTTCCCTTCCTTTCCCTTCCTTTCCCTTCCTTTCCCTTCCTTTCCTTTCCCTTCCTTTCCTTTCCTTTCCTTTCCTTTCCTTTCCCTTGCACCCACGCCGTCCGCACACCACCGTTCGAGCCAGGTCGCTCCCCCACGCGGTTAAACAACTAAACGAGAACCCAAGCATCGAAGATGCTTTTGGGAAAAAAACAATGCGCTGAAACAGTTTGTGATGTGTGATTCTTTGTGTTGATTGGTCGGTGGTTTCCCATCTCTTGAAGGTCTTGGACAACTTCAATTATCCGTCCCGGTGGGACTGGGGCTGCACAAACTGTGGGGCGGCTACTCGGCAGTATCATGACAACTTCAAAAACAGCTGTGAGGGCACTCTGTCCAGATCTGTGCAGATTTGGAAATCCTTCATTTTTAGCCGCAAACATCCTCGCGTTCGCTGGTAGGGCTGTTTATGAAAAGCTTGTTGGTTGAAGGCTTGGCTTAGCTACATTCGCCACATGCATGTACAAGATGTAAAAGAATCTAAAGGAGATTGTAAGATGTGCGTGTTGATGCGCCTTGGTATTTGCAAATGCTTGTGGTGTAATGTGTTTTTTTGAAGTTCCACGTGACTTTGTCGCAGCTTCAGCTCCAGCGACCTTAGGCTATGTGTGGCTACCAGCAAGCGGCCCAGCGTCCAAAGAATGTGATGCTTTTACATTGGGTCCTGTGGCCACACACCATAGACCTATATCTATATATATATATCTATATATAGTGTATATATATATATAATATACTCGTACAATAAAATATAGTACATATACAGATTACATGACACATAATATATTATGGACATTAAGGTATTGATTGCATTACATACGCATACTGGATTCGATATAGCAACCAAGTCTCACAGCGGAAGGCCGGAACTCAATGGAAACTGAGGTGGCGTTGTTCGAATTGCAATGCCGAGCGGCCAGGCGATTAGGGATTGCTTGAGCAGATTTGGAGAATCATGACAGTATATGACAGTAGAACATAGTAGACATAGTAGAACTTGGCGCATCTTGGCGCACATGAATGGATGGGTCATGTCTCATTGTTTTGAGATGTTTTCAGAGCATCCTGCTTGTTGGGAGGAGAGTGCTTTTGCAACAGTCTCTAGGCATCAGTGCCAAGAAGCGTCAACTTCTGAGATGTTGGCCACATCCGTCCTACTTCCAGTGATCTTGATTATCCTTGCCCAAAAGCATCCAATAGTGTTTTGGCTCGAAAAGTGTGCACCCTATTCCAAACTCGAAGATGGGCTGTAGCTGCTCGTTTGCATTTCGGAGAGTTGTCCAACTCTTTCGAATGTCAGCACACTTGCCTCACAACCAGTTGAAACGGCATGCTCACGCCTATTTTCAGCAAACTGCGCTCAAGTGCAGCCATGCTATAAGATTTATCAAGATTTGACATGCACTGCCTGGAAGCAATCCAAAGTCGCTTTGCAAATTTTGCTGGCTGGAATGAATTCGCCAGCTGCATCAAGGAGGCATTGAGTGACATGCCCATTCCAATCTCCCGAGAATGCGGCCTCGGTCAGGCTCCAGCAAGGATGACAGATCGACCTACAGCAAGGTACAGACGAAGAACGTTTCAGAAACTCCAAGTCACACAGCTGCAGTGTCCCATGCGTCATTAGGTTTTCATGGCAATAGTATTCATGTACAAATTATATTATAATATGTATATTCATGTTATGTGACGTGATGTGTAGTGCATGGAACAAAGCAACTCAGGTGATGTCAGAAACAATGACGCACAGCCTGCTCACAATCCGTCATCGCCAGTCAGATCCTCAAATGACGAATTCACCTCAATATTGCGAGAAGAGTGACCCTGACTTGAGCGCTGAGGATCCGAAGGATTTCAAAGTGGCCCCAGTCAGAACCTCGAAAACGCGCAGTTAGGACATCATGTTATAATATTTTAATATATATATATATATATATTTTTATACTTGATTCATCTTGATTCAATGATTTACTTGCCTGACTTTGTGCAGAATCCGTCGGTGAAGCCACGGCGGCAGCTCAAGGTAGAAGACGCTCCACCAGCACAACTTGCTGACAGCTCTCCAACTTCGGCAACGCCAGCAACTGCCTTGCTTCCAAAGGACCTTGCAGCCATTCATGATCATGCGCACATTTTGTATCATTTTGTGTCACCACGCTTGAACCGACCCGACAATGAATGGACACAGAAAAACCCCAAATCACAGGACTTGAATGGGCTTCAGCTTGACGGGTTTGTCATGTTTCTCATTGTTTCATATTGTGTCTTATTATTTCACACACTCTGCAGGACCCTGAACTCGGCGAGGTAGAGGAGGAACCTTTGGACAGTCCGCAGCCCTGGGGACGCTTCATGGCGTGCCTTGGAAGCCTTAGACATTCTTGGACAGTGGTTCCCAATCGTTCCGAAATGCTCCGAAGTCAATCCTGATCAGGTCAACAATTTGTTTCTTCCGACGTGTTCCAAACGATGCCTTTGTTTTGCTCTAGTGAAAGCTATTACACTCCAAAAAGATCCAAACATTTGATATTCATTTGATTATATAAATAAATTGTATATTATGACATATGAATTGTATATGACTACATTGACTATATACATATTATATTATACATCTCATTATTGCACGATTTGTATGGAACTTGCTTCGTTGATCTCCGTTGTCAATTCGATGATAATTGCAGACTGGTGCTCTTGCTGCGACCTGTTGCGACATCACTTTCATCGGGCAGGCTACACATAGATTCCATAGCGGGTGATTTTCCGGGGTCACACCCAATTCCAATTTTGCCATGTGCATTGCAAAAGCAACATGGATGCTTGAAGACATAGTGACAAAATGCTTGAGGACATGTTGATTTGTCTTACATATACAAGTAGAACCCGCGCAAGGCAGGTGGCGGAAGTTTCCAGGTCTAAGAACTGTGACGCTATAGGATCCAAAGACAAAGTTTGCCTATAGGAGATGCAGCAGACCCTCACAGCTTCTCAACTCTGTTCTGCGAATTCGTCGTCATTTTGCGTCACCCCTTTTCAATTGTGACCATCACTTCCCAACTCTTCTCAGACCATCTCAGCTCTTCTTATCAAAGTTGTTCCATCTCTTCCCACCTCAGCTCAACTCTTTTCACCTCTTCCCTGCTCTTGTCAACTCTTCTCAACGACTCACCTCTGCCCACCTCGTCTTAACTCTTCTCAACTCTTCTCAACTCCGCTCAACTCATATCACCTCTTTCTCAGCTCATCTCAACTCTTCTCACCTTCTCAACTCTGGCCAACTCTTCTCGACTCTAAGCTTTTACACGGAGAAGATCGGAGAAGCATTTACACACAGCAAGCTCTTACACACAGAAGCTTTTACACACAGCAAGCCTTTACACAGAGAAGTTTTTACACAAAGCAAGCTTTTGCACAGAGAATCTTTTACACACAGCAAGCCTTTATACAGAGAAGCTGCTACACAGGATGCGCCAAAATCAGAAATACCTGCTGCACACTGGTGCAAAAGACATTAAAAGTATTGTGCACGCAGCCGCAGCAGCGAGGAACCTGGATGCAGCCATTCCACTGCGACCAGCAGAGACCGAGTTGCAAAACACAATAGAATTACGCACAATGGCTACACAAATTGCAGCTCCAAACCCGGATCTCGACGCCCAAGCGGAAAAACGACGATTTAGAAGCACTTTTGAAAAGGAATTTTAAAAGGAAATGATCAGCACGTTGAATTTCCACATCAAAAGTGGACATTCATGATGGCTTTCTCCACCATGTGCATATCATATGTCAGCTGGTGACCCTTAAGACCAGCGCGTCACTTCACCAGAGGCAATCTTTAAGTGATTGTGCTCAGTGGAGTGGGTGGGCACAATCTTCTTTAGAAGGGAGTTTGTTCCAAAATCTACTGGTTATCAGCCGCATGGCTCTAAGAGACCATTCTACCATCCTGCCCTGCGCCAACTAAGTGGTGTAAACGGAGGATGAGCCCTTGCAAGGCAAGGGGGGTGCCGGCTGCGTGTGCAAAGTGTGGCGCCAAACATGAGGGCCGGTGGCTCACACCCTCAGGCCACACGTGCATGCACATGATCCCAAAAGAGGGGGGAGTGGAATTTCCACATCAAAAGTGGACATTCATGATGGCTTTCTCCACCATGTGCATATCATATGTCAGCTGGTGACCCTTAAGACCAGCGCGTCACTTCACCAGAGGCAATCTTTAATATGATTGTGCTCAGTGGAGCGGGTGGGTACAATCTTCTTTAGAAGGAGTTTGTTCCAAAATCTACTATGATCAGCACCAAAATGAGAAAAAAATCTGCTGCCATCACAACTTTCATGCTGCCAGTACAATGCGATTTACGACCCTCAGCTGGAAAACACAATAGTATGACACACGCACCCACAGCAGCAAGGAACCTTGACGCAGCCATTCCATTGCGATCTGCAAAGACTAAATTGCACAACACAATAGAATTGCCAATAGCCACTTGCAAACCACAATCAAAATCGCAAGACACTACTGGAGACCAAGTACCTTTCAAGACACCCTGTCGCAGCCATTCCATTGCGATCTGCAGACACAGACTTGAAAAAGACAATAGAAATCCAACACACTACTGTAGAACACATCGCTGTGATGCAGCAGTTCCAATGCACAAAGTGCCTCTGCCCTACTCTGTTCTGCTCTACACTAGTTTGCTCTACTCTACTCTTATCTTCTCTACTGCTACTCTGCTCTACTTCTACCTCTACGCTTCTCTTCTCTAGTCTTCTATGCTCTTTAGTCTTCTCTACTCTACCTCTACTCTGCCTCTAGTCCACCTCTACTACCTCTATCCTACCTCTTCCCAAGTGCCCACTGGACACAATGATCTCTGGGCTAGTGAGAATGTGACTTCATGGTCTCTTAAGTTACACGCCAACTGGACACAATGATCCTTCGGCTAGTGAGAATGTGAAACTCCGTAACTCGGAGTTTCCTCTATGAATTTTCCTTTGGTTATACACATAGAGATACAGAGTTGCATTTTATTATTGCATATTATAGCCATGTTTGATAGGTAAAGTTGGCACTTCATGTTTTTTGCAGTAAAGTGTTTGTTGTGGCCGCTAAGGTTGTGGGTTTGCTGGGAGCTCAGTGCTGCGCCAACGAGTCCCTTCTCATTTTGTCCTGCTTCGGCCCATTTGTTGATGACATGTGCTGACCAATCAAGTTGTCAAACATGATGAAACTGGCAAACCATAGCAACATCATGTAACTCCAACTGAGCCTCAACTGTGCATACATGTGCGACATAGTGCGACGCCAGTGTCAACCCAGTGCAGGCTGCACACTGGCCTCTGGCATTCTGCCAGGCCAGGCTCTATTTGTGCCTCTTGGCCGGGAGATACCACACAATCTGTACACAACTGTACCAATCTATGTATTCTATGTGCTGCTATATTAGAGTTGATATGAGTTGTGTGCTACATTGCCTACATGCTACCAATGATACTTAGCTACTTGCTGTACCGTGTGCTACGCGTATCTTTCATTTTGCATGTGTGAGGAGCTGCGCTTCATTGCATTGGAAGAAAACATCTGCAGAAATCTGCATGAAATTCAAGGAAACGTCCTGTTCCTTGAGCTCCTCTCCTTGGTGTGTGGATGTGTGTGCGTGTGTGGCAGTAACTGGTAGTAACGTGTAGCAACTGCAAGAGTCACGGACGAGAGCGCGCTCGCCGTGATAACGTCAAAAGTTACTTGAGATATTTTAGATTCCTTTTGCGAAAGAAAGGTTGGTCCTTCGCAGAGAGCAAATGACAGCAGACGATTAAAGTACAGCAGCATTTCTCTGCCCGCCTAGAATCGCCGCAATTGAACAGATGCTCAGACAGCTGGGCACAGAAGTCCAGCTTAGTAGCAACTACGCACAAAGATGCACATCATCCGTGCACATCCATGAGGTATTTGTGTTTCAGTTTGAGGATCTGTTGCCCTGACTCTAACTTTCAATTGGCTACAGTAAGGAACCAATTTGCAGAGTCTGGCGTGTTCAGTTCGATGTGCAGCAAAGAGGGTACCTGTGGCTTGGAGCACTGGAGGCTTTGTGCTGGGAAGTTCTGGGTATGGCCTTTTTGTTGCCACGAAATCAGCTGGAAAAAGTAGATAAAAGATGATAAAAGCAACAAAAATAGCAAAAACAAAAGTACGATACTGTAGGTGGTTTGGAGCTTGAAGGGCTTTGAAGGGCTTTGCTGCTATTAGCCTTTCTGATCTCAGGCAAGGATCAATTTCTCGTGCAGCTGTCGCGTTTTGTGCGCGGCCATGTGCCGTGCTTGTGTCATGCAGTTGCGCATTTTTTATGCTTGATGCCTAGGAACTCAGTGATATTGTTTTCACATGTTTTCACTTCGGTCATGAATTCCGACAAGTCCTTCAGGGCATAGATTATATATAATAATTTGTTGATTAGAAGTATCAGCATAGGCCATGCATGGGGTTCATGTCGGTTCATGCGATCTTCACAGAGTGAGTAGTCACCGCATGACAGACTCTCACTACGATCTTTGGCGCTTGCACCTCAGATCTCTTTGAGATTCATGCTGATGTCATAATATATATAATGTCATGCTGGTTACTGCTGGTTAGTTCGCTAGGTGGGCAGCCAGCCCGTCGAATCAGTTTCTGGATGACCGGAAACCCTATGAAAGTGGCAAGTGTGGAAAGGTGAAAAGGTAAAACATGCGCATGAAAGGTGTAGAGATTGCGGGCTGCAAAAAGCTCTGGAGTCTTTAAGTTTTTTTGTGATGGAATAAGGTTGGACAGAGCTTGGCATACGGGTTTTCAGCTCCAATCGGCCTGCTCTATGACCGCTACGGAGTGCCAGTGGCTGCATGTGGCTGCAGTGGGGCATTCTTCGCATTAAAAAAAAACATAATTAAAAATAATTAAAATATAAACATTCTCTAAGCAACTTGCCAGCCCTTCCCTTCCCAATCCTGAGAGAGATAGAGAGGAAGCAAAAAGCCTCTACCAAATCTGAGATGCTAGGAGGCTGAGTTTTTGACCGTGTATTGATTTATATCATTTGCATCAGGCTGTCATCTCTTGTTCTAGTCAGCGGCTTTGCTCTCTGGCCATGTTGGAAGTGCGAATGCAAGCTCAGCAGACATCCGTACACCAAGACAGTACACAAGGATACACAAGGTTCCTTTACGCGGTGGCTTCCTGTTGAGTCGAGTGAGCATGAAGGTCCTGCAATATTGTGATCGTTTGCGTTCATGTGTTGGAAATTGGGGATCAGACAAGGGAGAGTCAAAGATGACCAAGGCCATGGTTGTTGGCACCTGGGGGGCTTTCATTTGTGCTTTAGGGTGTGGTCCTCAGTATGCCTGTGATTGCCTGCAATATCATGGTCTTCGATAGGCAGAACTTTGTGCAGACCTCAGTTCAGCTCTGAGGGATGACACGCACTGTTATCATGTTTTATTCAGTTGAATCGAAAAAAATACAGAGAGATAGTGGGACCAAATAAGGCAAGTCCCAAGATGTGTTGGAACAGCCATGACAGCCATAGAAGATTCCTCAATTGAGGCTGGCCTGTGTCACCGCTTCCTGCTTTGGTGCATCTGCTGGGTTTGCACGGGATCCCAGCCTCGATGGCATTCCAAAAAGTGGGGGAAACATGCTGGATGACAATCGACTCGAGAGGTTTCGACCGGATGATGATCGGATGTTACGGGGATACTTCAGAATCCCGACCTCCAAAGACATCCAAGATGCAGAGCCAACATGCAGCCATGCTGCAGTGGATATAGCGCTGGTTAGATTTTGCTACATCCAGGGATCCAGCTTGCGTCTCAGGATGCAAATACTTCCTGGCTATTTGTTATCGGCGAATCACGGCTGCAAAGGAAGAGAATGCTGTGGTGAAGATAGATGTTTGATTTGTTTTGGAGGTAGCCCGAGGCGTAGTTCTCAACAGCATTGATCAAGCACTTACATATATTGTCCTGTAATGATTGTAATGTCATGTCATGTTTTCAATTGACAATGAAATAATGATCGGAATATGTGTGATTCACATGCAGTGGGAACGCCAGAGCCAAGCCAAGGTTTTCACCTGCGACTTTGGGTCCATGTTGAACAGTGGCTGAGAAGCACCACAACCAGAGACAAGCTGCAAATATCCCTCTCAGCGGTGGACATTCCCTTGGTCGAGGAAGTTTAGAAGTCAAACTTCCGACAAGATGGACAGATGAAAAGCAGAGATGGGAAGAGTCAGAGAAGAGAAGATAAGAAGAAAGAAGACCAAAAAGAGAAAGTCTCAGAAGAAAGAAGATCCAGGTGCGCGAAAAGGTAGGAAAGTCGCGAAACATTGTGTTTGTCCAATGATTTGTGGCTCCGGAGGGTCGAAAAGTAGGCTCGCTAAAGCGGCGGGTTCAGAGCACTTTTGGAAGTTGAGATGTTGAAAGAGTGCATGCCATTGCGGCGCGAAGCACATTCCCAAGTCAAAATGTACAAAGCACACCACGTTCAGAGCACTTAGTGGAAGTTGAGATGTTGAAAAAACGCACGCCGTTGTGGCGCGAAGCACATTTAGTCAAAAGCGCAAAAACTGAAGGGTATGGAACACTTTTGGTCGTTCAGATGTCGTTTTGCGTGGCAGGCGCGGAGGATTGCGCACCTTGTCAAAAGTGAGCAAAGCATGAGGGTTTTGTAGTCGTTTCCAAAACGATGGCAGGCGTGGGACATTTGAAGAGGATCTGGAAAGATGCATTTCGCGTGGCAGGCGCAGTACAAGAGACACATGGGGTAGATGTGTTAGGAGATCAGTGCGGAGATTTCCTGATACCACTACTACCACTACCCCTACCCCTACTCCTACTCCTACTCCCCCTACTCCTACTCCTACTTTTACTCCTACTCCTACTACTACTACTACTCCTACTGCTACCGCTACTGCTACTGCTCCTGCTCCTGCTACTGGTTCTGCTACTACTACTACTACTACTCCTCCTCCTGCTGCTGCTGCTGCTCCTGCTCCTGCTCCTGTTACTGCTACTACTACTACTACCACTACTACTACTACTACTGCTGCTACTGCTACTACTACTACTACTACTAGAACTACAACTACAACTACAACTACAACATACTACAACTACAACGCTGCATTACAACTACAGCTACGCTACTTCACACCCACCACACTAGACTACACTACACTATGCTACACTACGTTACACTACACTACACTACACTACACTACACCACACTACATTACACTACACTACTTTACAACTACAACTGCACTACACCACACTACATCCAGAAGTTGTGGGGGAGGTGACCACTGCAACCATTGCAACCACTCCAAAAAGCACAGGTCCAACCACCTTTCGGTCCATCAGTGGATTCGCTCTGCCATCCGTGATTCACAGCAACTCACCTCTCCTATAGGTTTCCTATTTCCTATTTTTGAAACTTCCGCCACCGCCTTGTGCGGCACTACTGGTATAATTTTGTGCCTACGAATATAGAGACCCGTGTGCCCTTGCATGAAGAGAGATCCACAGACGCAATGAAACTGTGGTTGCAGGCGGTGAGCAATGGGTTGTAATTGTAGGGCCAACGGTCCGCCTGGAGCATTTGCACGCCCCGACAATTAGGAGATTTGACACAGTGAACTCTGCGGCACACTGTACACAGAGTTTTCCAAGGCTTCTCTTTCATGGGTCTAATCTGGCATTTTCCTCACAGTCAAACCTTGGTGATCGCCCTGATCAATGCTACGTCTCTTGGCCGGTGGGTTTTTTTTGAGACCTGGTAAAAGTGCAAAACTAGTGGAGATGAATTTTGATCAATGTTACACTCCTTTTCCACAGCATTTGCCAAGTTTTTGCCCTACCGCAATGTGCATCGAATTGGCTGGGCCCCAATGGGCCTGGTAGAATATATGTTTTAGTTTAGAAGGGTTTGATAATGTTCGATCATTTTCGATTTTTTTGGCCAGGACAGTGACAAGTAGTAAGGGAACAACTGCTTACGAATTTGAAGTATCTAAAGCAGGCTTAACTTGGGGTTCACAATAAGGACGCCTAGCAATGCTCAATTTACGTTACGTACAAAGACATATTTTTCCCGGGATTTTCGTAGCCAGGAGTCCCATTCAGCGATGCCCAAAATAATCCCAACATATTTAACTGCAGGATACTGCAGGTGACTGCATGGACAAACAAGGATAAGATACAAAGAGAGCGTCCCTTTTCCAGCCAGGCTATTTAGACCCAATCATTTTGTCACTGCAAGTATCTGCAAGTCAAACAACTGTTATATTTTTTTGCCAAACTATCCTGCTGAGGTCCTGCTGTAATTTCTTTGAATAATTAATTATTATGCAACATTATATTCAAAATATGTATATTATATTATGCAACATTTTGCATATAATATAAATATAATCATATATATATACATACGATCATATACGTACATATGTATATATGATATGTATATATATATATGTAAAGCACATACATTTCTTTGTATATGATATAATTTGGATTATATGGATGATATGTGGGGCAACCGTGAAGAGACAGTGGCGCTTATTTACCTGAAACACGGTTTGGGATCAGAGTCGCATATTTTATAATCAGGATATATAATATACATCCATACAATCAGGATATACACATGCATATAATTAATGATTGCATATTAATATACAATTTACAGTGCGATAATTCCGTATGTACGTGTTGTGTATAAATATATATATATACACATTTAATCTATGTATTCCATGTGCAAAAATATGCTGCAGTGACTGTGAGGATGATAACGTCGTCCAAACACTTTTTTTTTTGTGCTCACTTGCCGCATCACGCAGGTACCAAGCCTCAGCTTTGCTACCTCTACTGTTGCAAGCAGTGACTCGGAGGGCAATGTTTCAGTTGAATACGGTTGAATAGTTGAGGAGTAAGCCGTATGTAAACATCTAAAGTGCGCCGCAGTAATGGAACAACATACCATCATACTGTATGATACTGTAAATGCGCATGTCTTTCCAATTGTTTATGATTGCAGACTTGTCCCCAGCAATATGTCAAAATGCCATTGGTCGTATTGGCTCCACAAATCGAAGCCGCCACAGAAGAATTTGTGTGCCGATGTGGATCAGTTTTATTTGTGAATCGGCAGATTGTAACTAAGTTTCCAGACATTTATACGGTGACCTTAATTGAAACGGCAACCTGTTTTTCTACGAAGTTCGGGGAAGGGACAGGGAGTCCAAAGTACGCTTGCAAAATTAGAGGACTATGCGCAGCACGCAGCAATCCGTCCACACAGCAAGCAGCATCCATTAATGATGTGTTCTTTTACGAATCTGGGTTGGACGCTTTTACTGGGGCAGTGTTTGTTGAATGAGATGCTGCAACACTGACGAAGGCCATGGACGCCAGTCACCAATCATTGGCCATATACATGTCTGGATGGACCATCGTCGTTTTCATCACCATCGCGGGTTGCTACAAGCTGATTCCGACGCAGAAAGAGCGGCTTCGGCAGCAGGGATAGACAAGCAGCATGGAGCAGCCGCGTCATGTTTGGCAGGCTGCTAGACATTTGCGAAAAACACCGAAAAACTAGAAGTATTGAGGAGATCAACGGATGCAAGGGGTCGAAGTGGATAATTAGATCCTAATGGAAACAGTAGAGACAAAGACAGAGAGAGGACCACAGACATGGAAAGATTGACAGGCATTTGGCATTTGGATGCATTTGGTGATGGCCAGATGGATGGATAGATAGATAGGTTACACAGGGGGGGTATTAGACTTTGGTGCTTTATTTTTTGAAGGTCTTCAATGCGGTGAACCATTGCAGCACTCTGTTATCCTGTGACATTCCATTCCATCGTTTTCGGTGTGTTTGTTTGTAGCTGCTAAAGGCAATTCATTTTGTTATTTATATACATGGTTTCATGTCTTAGCGTTACATTGACACGTGTCGCGAACAAGTAATTCAGCATCGCTCGAATAGATGGATAGATGGATGGGTATGCAGGTACCCGTAGAGAGAGAGAGAGAGAGGATTGGTGTGGGTTGTTGTGAGTTTGTTCTAGGTGCTCACACAGCGGCGCGTGTAATCCCCACGCTGCCACACATGACTTGGCCGATTTGGCTAAGGTACTATGACCAGGCGAAAAAAATCCTCGGCATGCCTTTGCCGTAGCTTGACACCATGTGCGGCTGCGAAGGGTGGTCTTTTGGGGCCAGATTGTTCAGTCTGACTGCCTCAACAAACATCAATACAGTAATACAAGAGGAACTCGTACAAATCCCAAACTTCAGAAATACAGGAAGTCAATTGAATTTTCCATTGCGAAGGAAGAGAGAGCGAGAGAGAGAGAGAGGATTTGCCTCTGTTCCGGCATTTGACCAGCACCCCAACGTGCTGAATCCAAAGAAAGGATATGTGTGTGTGTGACACGTGCAGGTGCCCCATTTGTGGGACTGGCAGCACAGCATAGCTCCCATCACCGCCATTCACTGCCCTCAGGAAGGCACCAGCAGACATGAAAGTGTCAGGGCCTAAGGATCTTGGCCTCGCAAGACCTCTTCATACTCGAATAACTATGACTATGACTCGACTAAAATTAATCCTGAGGTTGTGCATGTAGAAACATGGCCAGATTCTGTTTGATACTGGACTTATTCCAAGTGGTTCATGGGTCGCCCCCCACCTGTTGAGCAGAGTGCTGTTGCTGCAGTAAGCTCAGAGTTTGTTTCTGAAACAAACACAGGTGTGAAATGCTGAAGCGCGCTGTAGAAGTCCTGGGACAGACAAAAGAGGAAGCTTGGAGATGGGTAGAGACGGAGGACATTCCGGACATTCCCTTTTCATCAAATGTTCATCCCTACCGTACCTACCTCAGATAATTCTCATGGTTGGGTGTTTGACTTGTTTTAGGTGCCGGGCATCTGAGGGGGCCCCCGCTGTTGTCAGTTTTTGACATTACACTAAAAACAACGTCATAGACGGGGGGGGGGTGGGGGGGGGTGGGATAATAGCGTCATTTGCTGTACGTTCTCATGCACTTGCACACATACGTCATGCTACGCTGCTGTACGTTCTCATGCACTTGCACACATACGTCATGCTACGCTGCTGTACGTTCTCATGCACTTGCACACATACGTCATGCTACGCTGCTGTACGTTCTCATGCACTTGCACACATACGTCATGCTACGCTGCTGTACGTTCTCATGCACTTGCACACATACGTCATGCTACGCTGCTGTACATTCTCATGCACTTGCAGATCGTAGGGCGGGTGTTAGGTGGATGGTTATGGATATGTAAATGATGATGATGATCATGACATGATGATGATGATGATGATGATGATGATGATGATGATGATGATGATGATGATGAAAATGCTCCTGATGCTAAAGTTTCGTTTTTCAGCGTTTTGTGGTCCCCCCCTGTAAAATGTTTGAAAAGTGACAACAGCAGGGGCCCCCTCAGATGCCCGGCACCTTGTTTTAGTGAATAATTACCTGCTTTGATCTTTCATGTAAGAACATGGCCCATGTTCGCACCCACTGGGTGAAAAGCAGCGCTTGTATATGGCCCCCTTTAGAGAGAGAGAGAGAGAGGGAGGGAGAGAGAGAGAGAGGGCGAGTGAGGGAGGGAGGAGGGAGGGGGGAGGGAGGAGGGAAGGAGGGAAGGAGGGAGGGAGGAGGGAGGGAGGCAGAGAGATCTCAGCAGTCTCAGCGCCCAAGGAACATATCGTTTCAAGCATCGCCCTGGCAATGGGTTTTGCGCTGCTCGCCAGTGCAATCAGCGTATATCAGGCGTATGTCAAGCATAACTTCAAGTATATCAAGCACATGTATATGTATATATACGTGTATATATATATATATGTATATGTATACATATGCGTGTGTGTGTGCTGCATCAATTCAAACAGGGAACCTTCTTGCACAGATCCGCCAAAACGCTGGATGCATTTCCGCCATTGATGAATAAACCAGGGTCATCCATGGGTGCTAGAAAGGAGGGAAATTTGACCGGCCATAAGTTAGACCGAGGGGATCCGAGAGGCTGTGTAGCGACCATTGGTGAAGATTACTATATTGCACATGAGGTACGGCGAACAAATGGCGAACAAGGAGACATGGAAAATCATGGAAAACCATGGAAAAGACAAGCTGAGGGAATCTCATGGTTCTCCATATTTCTCCATTCTCCCAGCTGAATCTGAAGCTCAGCTTGCTGAGGCTCCCGGGCTACTATGCATCCATGACGGCGCCCAGCTGAAAACCATTCACTCCTTTTGCTTCTAAATATTTGTAACATTTATCATTTATTTGCCGGCTTAGAGTGTAACTTGTATGGGTCATATTCGCATTTGTCTGCAGACTTCCTTTCCATCCCTCTCGGGTGATCCTGGCTTCATACGTCGTACATTGAGCTCATCAAATGCGACCCTACGATTGATGCATTTCAGCTGCTTTGTCATCGCATGTCCGCGCTTTGCCACAGCCATCCATGGCGTCCATTGGCGTTTTATGTTTGGCTTTTGCATTTGAGGCACCTTATGGTGAAGCGCTGTTTGGCCACAAGGAGGACGGAGAGAGGCTCCTTGGCCGGCACTTTGCTTCGCTCCGGTTTTTCATCTCCGCCAAATAAATGCAAAATAACTCTATTTAAAACAAGACAGTTCTGCATTTTCCTGCTGGGCTTCTGCTGGCGCAAGCTGCTTGAAAAGGTGTTTTGGTCAGACCGGCCCCTATGCATTTTCTCGGATATCCCGCCCAACGAACCTTGACATTTCTGAAGCAGTGCTCCCTTGGGCCACCTTGAAATATCAGGTTTTTGTGCTGCCACGCCTCTCAAGTCACGCCTCTCAAATGGCTGAGGTTGGCAGAGCTCAATGTCCTTTGCACATCCATTGTGCCTGGACCGCATTGTCTCACATAGGCAGCCTAGGCAAAGCTCGGCCCAAGAAAGCTTCTGCTAGCTGAAGACCCTCTTGCTTTAGCAAATTTGGAAAGATATCGGCAGGGGCTGGAATCTCCAAACGCGTGAAACCTCACAGTTACTAACCCTTTCCCCCCTTCTGGTGTCCTTTCGGGCAGGGATTGGAAGCGGAGCTGGGGCTCGATCGCCGTGATGTTTGTCTTTTGAGACACCATCGTCAGTAACAGATGCAGCAGTAAAATGCAGTAATATTCATGACCATGATGCAGCATCACTATCTCATCATCTTCATCCTCCCCCTCCCCCTCTTCTTACTTCTTCCCCGGAGTATTTGCCCTGCCAGCTTTCGTTCCTTACCCTTTAGCCTCTAGTCAGAATATATTCTTAATTACGTTTGTCACAGATTGGAACCTCACATCATTGTAGCACCAGGTTGGGCTTGCTTTGGCACCATTCACTGGCACCATTGGAGACAAGTTTGGTTTGCAAGATGCTTGTCTGCATTTCCACAACTGAAGCCAGCTTTCGGCAAAAACGTAGATGCCATGATGCCATGCTAATTAGTCGATGCTTGTTTGTTTGCTCAAGCGAGACAGATGGACAGGGGAAGTGTTTGTGAAGCTCGGTCAGGAAAAAATGACCTAGACTGGATTGCGACATAACTTGCCATATCTTGTCATATTGAGTCATGTTGTTGCAATGCTGCGGCACTTTTTTCCATGCCGCGGCCAGACGATCATTGGCCTCTTTGTTGCGATCATGGGAGTTGCCACGGTCACGGTGGGCTTGCCATCGTGGCCGGCTCAGGCGTTGTGTGGGCAACTTGGCTCCAAGTAATTGGATAAGAGTGGCTGGACCAGAAAAAACTGCAAGTCGGAGATGTTCAGAGTCTAAGAGCCTAGGACGGAGCCCTAGGATGACCAAGGGCAAGCCTGGCAAGCAAAGGGCACCTAACAAAGGGCACCTGGCAAGCCTTCCCTGGAGAGAGATACGATGAGAGATCAATTTTCTCCCACTATTACATTTCTATACCAAATCTCCTGTGGCCAAATTTCAGCGGATAGGTGCGGCTTAGTCTTCCACAGCAAAGGGGAAGGTCAAATTTGTCTGTGACGATATTAAAGTACCGTGAAATACTTTGAAGATTTTTGAAGTGCTCAGGGGCTCTATGGCGCTCTTTCTTTCCCTGTTCACGATCTTCATCTCCCGATATTTGCTGATGCAGCTTGGCTGACAAGATTTGCTCAGCCTTTGGCTTGTTTCGCAGCAGCCACTTTCAGAAAATCGTCAAACCAGGCCGCAGCAAAGGACTTCCTGATAGCAAGTTAGCCATTGAGAGAAAAGATTGACCATGCAGAAAAGGTCAACCATGCCATTGCTGCAGATGTTTGTAGCGCCCATTGGCATATGTTCACTTTCCACTGCCTTTCCTACTTGCGGATCACTTACAAAAGCTGCATTCCCACAGTCTCATTCCCGCTTATCTCTACTGTTTCTTTATGCTTGGAGGTGTTTATCATTTATCACAATAAGTTCTTGAAGGACCATGATGACTCTCAGTCTGTCAGCCCTTGTATCAGATCAGGTATGCGCCACCAAACCGATATGGAGCTGTACAAGGCGTTTACACCTTCGCTTGGCACCCAGCATTACCTCGCACTCTGTTTACAAACATGTGTCCGCCTGTGTCGGCTGAGGTGCATTGTGAGGCGCTAAAATATGCTAAAAGTATGTATTATAATTAATGCTTTACTGTACTAATCTGTACAATACTGACAATACATGACAATACATGACACTACTGTACTATTGCATGTTCATTGCCTGTACTGTGTACTAGTGTGCTCCTGAATGCAGAGCACATGCTTAAAGTTCCTCCAGGTCCATACAGCGTTGATCTATGTTGTTCTGCCATACAGGGGGCTTACTTATAGCATCAATATGAGTAGGGGACTTGCACCAAGCATGAAATGTTCAAACGTACACGCACAAAAAGAGCGAGATGCAAACCGTCATTCACTCCATATGCATATGATTTACACGCGAGAGAGAGAGAGAGAGAGAGACTCTTCACACTGAGGGTGTCGTGCTGATCAGCACCCCATGGTCGCTCGGAGGAATCGCTGCAACTCGACCAACATAGAGGTATAGACGATATAGAGGTCAAAAGGGTGAAACATGGAAAGAATCGCGATGTACCGCGATTCTTTTGAGCTGTCTACGGTTTCTAAAAGCAGATCCTCGCTGCAGAGGAGAAGACGATAAGACCTATTGTTTTGTACGTTTTCTTGTTCGGTATGAAGATGGACATGAAGGGGGAGCACTGAGAATGTTTGAGAACAGGTCGTCGGCACTAGGACCGAAATAATTTGCTTCCCAAGTGTTCCTGGATCATCCTGGATCCAGCTTGTAGCACTTCATAGCGTCACAGCAATTCATAGCACTTCGCAGTTACCAAGGCAACAGCCATTTTGCCTCCAGGCATCGGGGAACATCGTCATGTGTCAAAACACTGCCTCAACGGAATCCGTTCTTAGCTGAATCCGAATGCCATTCCAATCATGAATGATATGAATGATCATGGAATCATGAATGTTTAGAAGATTTTAGAAGATAGTAGCAGGTAGTTGTAAGGCTTTGCTATGCTGCGCTTCTGTTGCCTGACAAGGAGTCAACGCTTATCGAATTCCGATGGCGGTTTTCGGCGCGTCAAACACCCAGAGGTTTTACACGCACATCAAATCAGATTGTTTATGATTAAGTCTGCATGAGTGTGCAAGGATGTTCTTGTGTGGCATGGCATGAGCATCAAAAGATGTTGTTGGGATTAGTCCAAGGAGGGAAAGGAAGGAAGGAAGGAAGGAAGGAAGCAAGCAAGCAAGCAAGCACGCAGGCAAGCAAGCAAGCAAGCAAGGAAGGAAGGAAGGAGGAGGGAGGGAGGCATGGAGGACACACTACGCCCAAATGAAAGTTGGAGCTCCAGAATGCAGCACAATCCATGCCAAATGAAAGGACCCAATTAAAAATGCTGCAAAAACCATGCAATCGAAAGCGAGAAGGAAGGACATGATGGGGATCAACGAATATCAACGAATAATTACCAGTAGTACCGCGCAAGGCGGCGGCGGAAGTTTCAAAAATAGTAAACCTATAGGAGAGGTGAGTTGTTGTGAATCACGGATGGCAGAGCGAATCCACTGATGGACCGAAAGGTGGTTGGAGCTCTGCTTTTGTTGCAGTGGTCACCTCGCCCACAACTGCTGGATGTAGTGTGGTGTATAGCGCAGTTGTAGTTGCAGTTGTAGTTGTAGTGTAGTGCAATCAGTGTAGTTGTAGTTGTAGTTGTAAAAAGATCCACCTTCAAATTTCAGCTACGAAATGGGGAGGACTTGGGCTACAGTACAGATTGCCAGCCAGGATTTTTTTGCACAAACAGGAGGGGTTGTGCCCCCCATTTTGTATTTGGAATCATTTTGTAGTTGATTCCTTTCAAATCATCATTTTCATTTTGTAGTTGTATATGTTGAGTTATTTGAAGCATCCAACATAAAATCTCATTAGCATTTTGTAGTTGTACAAGTTGAATAGTTGAAGCATCCAACATAAAATCTCATCAAGCTACAGAATGCCATCTAACAGATCATGAAGCTACAGAATGCCATCTAACAAACTGCACGGGGTCAACACTTGATCCAACTAAATTCAATCATTGACAACTACAAAATGTTCTCCGAATTTATGTTGGTCGGAACTTTGGATGGCAAAGGCCCAACTACAAAATGTCATTGGGAAAAACCATGTTAGCAGTTCCGACGTTCAGCTATTTTTAAACTTCAGATGCATTGGATTTTGTAGTACTGGTTTTGAATTATTTTTCGAGCCAGAAAGAGTTATGTTCTTCATTTTGTAGCTGCAAAAAAAAGTAACATGCACTGCATTTTGTAGTTGTGCACCCTATGCATTCCGCTTTGTATCTACCAAAACCATCTGCACAACTCCTCCCCCCTTATCTGAACCCTGATGTAAAAAGTAGCGTAGTGTAATGTAGCGTAGTGTAACGTAGTGTAGCATAGCGTAGTGTAGTCTAGTGTAGTGTGTGTGAAGTAGTGTAGTTGTAGTTGTTAGCGTCGTGTAGTTGTAGTTGCAGTGTAGTGTAGTGTAATGTAGTGTTGTGTGCAGGTGTTGTAGTAGTAGTAGTAGTAGCAGCAGCAGCAGTAGTAGTAGTAGTAGCAGCTCAATTTTTGAACTTGACAACATCAAAAACGAAACAATTCCGCCAGACGTCCTTCAAAAATCGAAAGTTGAGTGCAGAGCCGACGGCCTCGTGCCAAAGCGTTTTGCGATTTTTCCAGTCCACCTGTCTGAAGTATTGCACCTGTCACGCAAAATCATCTCAGCAAACCTGAAGATCTGATGCTCCAAAATGCAAACCCTCTCAGGAAATCTCCGTCCTGATCTCCTAACACATCTACCTCATGTGTCTCTTGTACTGCGCCTGCCACGTGAAATGCATATTTCCAGATCCTCTTCAAATGTCCCACGCCGGCCATCGTTTTGGAAACTGCCACAAAACCCTCACGTGTTGCTCACTTTTGACGAGGTGCAGAATCCCTTGCGCCTACCACGCACAACGACATCTGAACGTCCAAAAGCGCTCCGTACCCCTCAGTTTTTTGCACTTTTGACTTCGACATGTGCTTCGCGCCACAACGGCGTGCTCCGAACGTGAGGTGTAATTTTTATTTTTTTTTCATTCGCGCCACAAGGGCGTGCAACTTTTCATCTCTCATCTGGCCAGATGGCTCCGCACCCGACGCTTTAGCAAGCCTACTCTTCCACAAATCATTGGAAAAACACAGTGCTTCAGGACTTTCTTCCCTTTTCGCGCACCTGGATCTTCTTTCTTCGGCGGCTTTCTCTTTTTTAATCTTCTTTCTTCTTCTCTTTTTTCTCTGACTCTTCCCATCTCTGCTTTTCATCTGTCCATATTGTCGGAAGTTTGACTTCTAAACTCACTTCGATTAATACACCAGCAACATGTAGCCGAACGCCATGGAGGGAGGATAGAGGGCGTCGAACAGAAGGGCTGGCAGATCCAGCAGGTGGGGAGGCAAAATGCCGCAAAGAGCATGCAAAATGAAAAGTTCGAGTTCCAAAGTGTTGCAAGTTGCAATGCAAGATTCCGTGTCAAATGAACAATTTCATGTCATGTCAAAGTGCAAATACCATGCAAGATTAGAGTGTTTATCTTCAATCATTTTGTACCAGTAGTACCGCACAAGGCGGTGGCGGAAGTTTCAAAAATAGGAAACCTATAGGAGAGATTGGTTGTTGTGAATCAGGATGGCAGAGCGAATTCGCTGATGGACCGGCAGGTGCTTGAGCTCTCCTCTCTTTCTCTCTTTTTCTCTGACTATCTACCTATCTACCTATTTATCTATCTAGCTATCTATCTATCTGTCTATCTATCTATCTATCTACCTACCTATCTACCTATTTATCTATCTATCTATCTATCTATCCGTCTATCTATCTATCTGCCTATCTACCTATTTATCTATCTAGCTATCTATCTATCTATCTGTCTATCTATCTATCTATCTACCTACCTATCTACCTATTTATCTATCTATCTATCTACCTATCTACCTATCTACCTATCTACCTATTTATCTATCTATCTATCTATTTATCTATCTATCTATCTATGTATCTATCTATGTATCTATCGATCTATCGATCTGCCGATCTATCGATCTATCTATATATCTATCTCTCTCTCTCTCATCTGTCTATCTGTCTATCTGTCGATCTGTCTATCTATCTATCTGTCTATCTGTCTATCTGTCTACCTGCCTATCTGTCTATCTATCTATCTATCTGTCTATCTGTCTACCTGTCTGTCTGTGGTGCAGTGTCATTCAGTGTAATGTAGTGTAGTGTAGTGGAAGGTAGTGTAATGTAGTCTAGTTTAGTTTAGTGTAGTGCAGTGTAGTGTGGTGTAGTGTGGTGTAGTGAAGTGGAGTGGAGTGGAGTGGAGTGTAGTGTAATTAGTGTAGTGTAGTGTAGTGCAGCGTAGTGTAAATGTAGTACTGTTGTAGTGGTAGTTGTAGTTGTAGTTAGTGTAGTGCAATGTAGTGTAGTGGAGTGTAGTGCAGTGTAGTGTTATGTAGTGTAGTGGAGTGGAGTGTAGTGTAATGTAATTAGTGTAGTGTAGTGTAGAGTAGTGGAGTGCAGTGGGCCGTGTAGTGTAGTGTAGCGGGCCGTGTAGTGTGGTGTAGTGTAGTGTAGCGTAGTGTAGTGTAGTGTAGTGTGGTGTAGCGTAGTGTAGTGGATTGTAGTGGGCCGTGTAGTGTAGCGTAGTGTAGTGTAGTGTAGTGTGGCGTAGTGTAGTGTAATTAAGTGTAGTGTAGTGTCATGTAGTGTAGTGGAGTGTAGTGCAGTGTAGTGTTATGTAGTGTAGTGGAGTGGAGTGTAGTGTAATGTAATTAGTGTAGTGTAGTGTAGAGTAGTGGAGTGTAGTGGGCCGTGTAGTGTAGTGTAGCGGGCCGTGTAGTGTAGTGTGGTGTAGTGTAGCGTAGTGTAGTGTAGTGTAGTGTGGTGTAGCGTAGTGTAGTGGATTGTAGTGGGCCGTGTAGTGTAGCGTAGCGTAGCGTAGTGTAGTGTAATGTAGTGTAGTGTGGCGTAGTGTAGTGTAATTAAGTGTAGTGTAGTGTCATGTAGTGTAGTGGAGTGTAGTGGAATGTAGTGGAGTGTAGTGTAGTGGAAGGTAGTGTAGTGTAGTGTAATGTAGTGGAATGTAGTGTAGTGTAATGTAGTGTAGTGTAGTGGAATGTAGTGTAGTGTAGTGTTGTGTGGTGTAATGTAGTGTAGTGCAATGTCATTCAGTGTAATTGAGTGTAGTGTAGTGTAGAGGAGTGTAGTGGAATGTAGTGGAATGTAGTCTAGCGTAGTGTAGCGGAATGTAGTGAGGATTGTAGTGAAGATTGTAGCTGTACTGTAGTGTATTGGAGCGTAATGTGGTGTAGTGGTGGTTGTAAGTTGAAAATGCCACAAAATCTTCACGTTTTGCTGACTTTTGACAAGGTGCACAATCCCTTGCGCCTGCCACGCGAAACGACACCTGAACCTCCAAAAGTGGTCCGAAACTGAGGTGTTTTTTACATTTTGACTTCGAAATGTGCTTCGCGCCACAACGGCGTACACTTTTTCGACATCTCAACTTCCAAAAGCGGTCCGACACTGATGTGTTTTGTACATTTTGACTTCGAAATGTGCTTCGTGCCACAACGGCGTGCACCTTTTCGACATCTCAACTGCCAAAAGTGGTCTGGACCTGGTGTTTTTTGTACATTTTGACTTGGAAATGTGCTTCGCGCCACAACGGCGTGCAATTCTTCATCTCTCATCTGGCCAGCTGGCTCCGCACCCGCCGCTTTAGCGAGCCTACTTTGCGACCCCCCGGAGCCACAAATCATTGGAAAAACGCAGTGTTTCGCGACTTTCCTACCCTTTTCGCGCACCTGGATCTTCGTTCTTCTGCTCTTCTCTCTTCTACTCTTCTCTCTTCTACTCTTTCTCTTCTCTCTGACCCTTTCCATCTCTGCTGTCAATCTGCCCATATTGTCGGAAGTTTGACTTCTAAACTTCCTTCGATAACGGATTCCCGTTCCAAACTTCATCTTTTCGCAGGTACCTGCATATCCTACGTACACAACAAGACAAAGAACAAGAAGGGATCATTAGCAACCCAAACGCCATGCCATGCCCAACCCCCTCCAGCAGTTTTTCAAGTTCAACCCAATACGCCACCAACAGCCACCAACAACCCATAGCAACATCACAATATGAAGGATTTAACTGACAAAATGTTCCACAAATACCTGCCCCCAACTTTCAAAAATCGAGGTGCAGAACCAAATCGATTGAGCCAAACGCCATGGAGGGAGGATAGGGGGGAGCTCCAGCAGAAGGGTTTGCAGACCCAACACGGGTAGGCAGGTCCAAAAACAAGTGCATACATCCACGAAAATGTGTGCAGTTCCAGCAAGACGGCACAGGCGTGTCAAAATTTAGGGCGGTCAGAAGAAACGGCTACCCACAAGCACCTGGACCGACATGGGTTTAGTGAGGCCAAGGTTTGACCCTTTTGAAATACGTTTTGATCCCAAAAACAATTCATTTGGAAGCAATCAAATCTATAGAAAATTTTCAGTTCAACGAGGTTTGCAACATACAGGATTTTCTGTGACAAGTAAAATGATCGAGAGAGTCCTTGGTACACGATGGAGGGAGATAGACAGAGAGAGAGAGAGAGTGTCATCGTCCCAAAAATCCGAAAGCAAATATGATCACGCATCGATTAAGGTCTGGGCTATTGGTCCTGATGATTTACGCCACTCGGATAGCACAGCTCTTTAAGTCTTTGAGCTTGCACAGGGGTTGCATTTGACCTGTGACATCTTGCATTGCATTCATCGAAACATCGAAACAATCGGACACTGTGACCGGTTTCCTGACCGGGTCGTGACCTCTCAGTTTTCAAGGCTGCCTACTTCCGCTCCCATCCGCCTCCCCAAGTGCCACCAATTCTGCCAGAAGATGAGGTGCTCACGCTGGTTGAAATTCGTTGAACATGTGATTTGATTTATGCGCACAAACGGAGAAAATAGAAGGATATAATTCGCAGGTGTATACTTGATACCTGAGCAGACTGCGCAAGCTACAGCCATCTACGGGCTATCAAACCATATTCCATATTTTCCAAAACTGAGCCCGCACTGAAATTTCACCAATGTTCCGTTCCTTCCCTCTTCAATCCTGGGCCTGCTCTTGGTCAATAGGCAGAATTGGCGAAGGGCTTTGGATGCACCACTTTGGAAGAGGCCGGACTGCCCCCAAGTTGGTCTTGAAATCAACTCTTCACTCGTATCATTCTACCGCATTTTTCCCATGGCAAACGGGAGCTGGAAGTGGATAATTAAGCCCTGACATATTTGTTCAGTAGCTGCTCTTGAGCGCACACGATTGCAAGCGTTGTATGACACGACCCATATACATCCAGGTCCATATACCATCACGTCGATACCTGTCACAGGTTTGCACGAGTGCCCTGATAAATCCTCTTTGTGCAATTCTACGCAAGTGCTCAGATTCCTTTGGGTTTGCGACTATCTACTGTAGGTGGTCCGCTCGGAGGTCGACTGCATGCGACAACTATACACTAACATACACTAACTACATACATCTGATTGGTATCAATTAATTCCACGCTGCAGTTGTGAGGCACTGCACCCCTTTTCTTGAGCCATACAGCACCAGATTGGTGCAATTTGTTTGGATCTTTGCGCAGGGGCCATGCTAATCTGCAACCCCTTCAAGACTTGATTGCTCCCTTCAGCAATCCGGAGATTTTTCAAAAGTGGTGGAGCTATCGCACTCCCCCTTTGGCTTTCAGCCAAACAAAAGCATGCCGGGGGCACAGCTATCAAAGTTCAAAAGAAACCCCAGCCTCACACTTCTTCCACAGGTCCATCATAGATATGTTCCCAGCAGTCCTCCCTGGTAAGTGGTCTCGATGCCCTGGATCCTCCGGCAGGCATTGGTGGCTCAATCACCGGACCGGCTCGCGGACCTCGAGCCCCATCTCCGCCGGTGTAGGTCACACCATCACCGGCCGCGACGTAGGTGGAGCTTGGGAACTCCGGTGGCAAATCACTGGGCAAGGTGCGCTCTTCATTTTTCAATTTGAAAAATGTATAGCCTCTCCACTGGTATTCTCTTTCGCGAGTCGGTGCATCTCGCCAGTCGTTGACGATGACGATTGGCTCACTCCTTTCTTCTTGGTGAACAGGAAAACGGATTTGCACCCGGGCTGGCTCCAATTTGTTCCCACCAGAGGGACAACCCTTGTGCAATGGGTGAAACCCCTGGTATCGGGCTGCACCGTGCGTCCGCACCAAGAATTTCCCACCATTCAAGCCCTCCATGGACACCTCCGACCATTTGTCTTTCGTGACCGTCGGAGGCTGGCTAAAGGCAGCCATGTGCCAAGGCCCCGGTCCAATCACACCGCTCGCAGTTGGAAGATTGATGCCATCTGATGGGTCTGTCCCAGCACCAACGCTTGGCTTTCCCACAGCACCAACGCTTGGCTTTCTCACAGCACCAACGGTCCCCATAGACCCCGCAGCGTCCTCGGTCGTGGTGTGCACATTCACATTGATGTTGACCCCACCAAAACCACCAACACCATAGCCACTACCAGCACTGCCAGTGCCGGCCGCACTGCTTGCAGCCGCTTTCGCCTTTGACATCGCCATGGCTTTCACGCGAGGGTAATACTGTGAACCCTGGGAGCCCGTGGGGCTAAGGTCACGGGAAATTTCAATTTCCCACCGGGGGGTTGCCCCTTCCCCTTTTTTTTGTTCTTGACTACTTTTCGCCTGGCCGTGCCACGCGTTTTCAAGTACAAGGTCAGCAGGAATCAGCCCAGCAGAGCCACAGCAAGCCAAGCCACAACCAGCCGAGCCACAACCAACCCTATTGGAACCTGAACCCTCTCGGAACCGACCTTCTGCCTTCGGACCTAGGTTGGAGCTTGTCATTTTTTCTTCCAACCTTTTGATTTTGTGGGCCGGTTCATTTCCCCTGGCCTCCTGTCTTTCTTGTTTGTTTCTTGACTGTTCTTCCCCAAGCCCTCCACTATTCTCAGGCAAGTCCAACGTTGTAACTTGGTGAACCGTCGAACTTTCATTCGTCGCAGCCCTTCGGGCCGCCCTGGCATCTTTCCACTGTACATAGTCTTTCAACCACGGTACAGATTCTTCAAAACTGCTAACTGGGCTTCTCACCTGGTGAATAAAAACGTCCCGTAGACCCCTACCTTCTTCGGATCCAAGTGAGCCACAACCTATACATGGATCGGCAATGACCAACTCAAAACATCGGATAAGCTCCCTCAGCCAGTAGAAGAATGCCATCACGGCAGCAGCGAGCACGGCAGTTGTGGTGGGAGCCCACGCATCGTCATCCGCATGCGTTAGCTTCATTTCCACCGCCAATGCCAACAGAGCGCAAGCTGCAGTGGTCTTTTCCATCGCTGTCACCTTAGCAAGGGCGAGAGATCGTACCTCAGTCGACGGATCCTCAGTCGGCGGACATGGACCGTTCATGCCCAAAAAATCCCAAAACTTTCTCCAGGTGCTGACCTGGGTGATTGGTTTTGTGAGAAGGTCAGCAACCAGTTCGGTTCCCTTTACATACCTAAGTTTCCAACTCCCCTCAACACTTGACAGCTTGTGTTTCAAGCACGTCGCCCGGAGGCGAAGGTGTCTTGTACGCCATGGTCCGTCCGGCTTCTGGACAATTTGAATGGCGCTTTGATTATCCCCCAGTATCACCTTCTCAAACCCTGAACCATCATCAACCCCCACAATAGCTACCATCAAAGCCTCAATTGACTGGAGCATAGTCATTGCTTCACAGTACCCCATCAACTCACTTTCAGCCGTGGAGAGTGTTGGGAACGGTTGCCTATTTGATTCCCACTGTACAGGTGCACCAGCCACACATGCTAATACGCCTTGGAGGGACCTCCCACCTTGGGGAGCAAAACTGACATCTGAAAAAGCTTCAATCAAGGTTTCATGCCGGGGAATACCTAGCTGTTCTTCAGCGCCGTGATCACCGAGGCACGAACCATACACTAATCCTACATTTGGTGACCCAGCCAAAAACTCCAGGACATGATAGCCAAGTTCACAGGCCCAAGTCGGATTGCGAGTTGCTTGGCGACCCATCTGGCCTACACTGAAGGCAATGTCTGGTCGGGTTCTGATCGAGAGCCAAAGGAGTTCACCAGTCAACGCCTGAGCTCGACGGATCGACTCCTTGGACAAATCCTCAGTGGTATCAGGAGGTTCGATTTTCGGCATTGGGGACGAACGTGTTTTAGTCACCTGATGCCTTTCAAGGAGTTCCTTAGTGTAGGAAGGTTGTGCAATGGCCAGCCTACCATCCGCCTGCCATTTCAGTTCAAATCCACAAAACCTGACCCAGGATTCAGCATTGACATGTTCAGGCATGGATATCTTCCATTCTTGTTCTACCCTACCCAAAAAACCCTGACGAACAGTTTCGGGACCGATCACCATCAAATCATCAACATAAACTATGAGATGTCCCTTACACCCTTGAACTGTCCCATCCGAACCAACTACCCCGATTCTCCACAAATTCCCCTCGGCAGTTTGTACCAATCCAAGAAGCTCATTGGTTACTTGATCATGCCACTGAAAGGTTCGGAGTGTCTTGTCCCGATGCCCAGCCCACAGATTGGGGGATGACTGAAAACCGTACAAGGCCTTATCAACCCTCCACCGTTCACTTGGTTGGCACACCTCGGCTGCCACCAAAATTCTAGGTGGCAAAACTATTACTTCACGGGACCCTTCCACTGGCGGCGGACGAGGAGCAAGAAGGAATGCAGTTCTGATGTCCGTTGTGGACATACCCCAGTTTTTCTGAACCCCATACCTGATAGCCGTGCGAATCAGAGTGCAATCTGCTCCCGACGCATAGCTGCCCTGAGGTGACGGGTCCTGAGATTCGTTGAGGAGATTTCCACATACTACACTTCTACACTTCCGTTTTCCCCCGTTTGGGCCCGCCTTGATTGTACAAACCAGTTTCCCCGGAACAAATTCCACCTTAGAGGGGTCCAGGTCTTTTTCGTCCACGGGAATTATGGCCTTAGTTTCGTGAACCAGGGAACCATACTCACTTTTCATGGCGGGTACCCAAGAGGCAATATCCCTTCGGACGTCTTCCAAAGAGATGGTGGTTGTTTGCAAAACCTCTCCATCTTCACCCAGATGCACCTGTTCACCTCCCGCATTCAATCCACATAGTTTCATGATTTCCCTGTGATCCCATTCATCCAACACTTTGAGATCCCGTTCCAGCCCATCCCGTTCCGATACCAGCCACTGGACCGAGGTACCAACCTCCCTACCATGTTCACCAGTCATAGGCACTTCACCTAAAAGGTCCTGGATTTTTGCTTGAATGGACGCATGTTGTTCCACAAAGACCTGCTCCAACCTCCTGCATGAAACCCTTTGGACAATGAACTTTTCGCAGACAGCCCTAGATTTCCTTTCAGCAGCTTTAAAAACCCTAGGAGGCTCCCCCCCAGCGGCTTCCGCTGGACCATCCACATTCCCAGCATCGCTCCCCCCAATTTCACGACCTGCTGGATCATTCCCAGCATCCAAGGCACCAGACGGATCATCCCCGCCTTCCAAGGGACCGGACGGATCAACCCCGTCTTCCAAGAGACCGGACAGTTCAACTCCGTCATCCAAGAGACCGGACGGATCAACCCCGTCATCCAAGGCGCCGTTGATGTCAGTAGGAGCAATACTGGGTTCATAATCATCTTGGGGTTCATCCTCCAACAAACCATGGGAATCATACCGACCATGGGGCAAGGGTATCTTAGAACCTTCACGGGCCTCAGGACCTGGTCTTGGTTGTTTCCCCACTAGCCGCCATGGGGGTCTTTCCTCTTCCTCCACGGGAATCGGGGGCATGGCATGCTCATGCAAAGCCAAAGCCGCTTCGTCACCCAAGGGAGCCGGAACCAGCGCTTCCCTAACATGAACCGCCTGGAGATCCTTCGTAAGAACCACCCAACCATTGTGCATGAGAGGACTCGGACAAACCAGGTGACCTTCAACAAAAGGTGGCGCTAGGTGACCTCGGTCATGCCAGCGCTTCCGTTTCACGGCAACTGAGGCATTGAAAGGCAGCATGGGAAGTGCAGGCACTCCCAGAAGGGCCAACTGTTTCCTACACCTCTCCTCAACAGCATACCTAAGTGCTCCAGGCCAACTTTTCGGGTCCAGACCGGCTTCGTGCAAGTACAGTCTGGTCCGTCTCTTAACCTGTCCCACCTCTGATTCGACATGTCCGTTGGCCTGGGGGTCATCGCCCGGGGACATTGACTGGACCACACCTGTCCGGGCACACCAGGCACGGACTGGTGCGGATAAGAATTCCTTAGCCCGATCCGAATGAATCCGTTGAACCTCAATTCCCATATATTTGAATTTGGTGTAAAGAAGGTTCAGGCCATGTTGCACTTCCCCTGCCCGACGGCTGGTCAGCGTTGTGGCCAGGGTCACATGCCGCACTCGGAGAGGCTGACTCAACTCATCCACATGTGCTTTGAGCGGGTCAACCCTCTCTTTTTCACCATGGACCTTCCCTTCCTCAACAGAAAGGCTTGATTCCCCTGAGGGTCTTTCTTCACACACCTTCGGCGCTCCCGCGGAGGGAGGTTCTTCCGCGTTTTCTTCAGGCCACAGTGCGTACTCATCTTCTTCCAGGCCATCACCCCATGACTCCCCCGGACCTACACTAGGGTTTTCATCATCATGGGGCCCATTGGATTCGTCTTTTGGGGATTTGGGATATTCATCATCAAACACCGGAACCAACGCCGTGGCAATCATGACATTTTTAACCACTTGACCAGTCGCTGGATCCCTAGTTTTGATCATTGGGACCACATCCACACCCATAGACCATGCCGAGGAGCCTGCAAATTTCCGACGTCGGTGAGGAGCACCAGCCGCCATCCCCAAGATGCAAGCCCGGCAGTCCCTCCGGTAAGGTTGGTGACCCTGTCGGATATGGGTTTTCCATTCTTCATAGTTCAAAGCCTTTTTTAATTCGGGGTTCATATTTGCATGGGCCCGACACAGTGAACTCAAAGCTACCCGCACCACCTTTTTCAGACCAGGAGCCCAGCATGACCAACTGCTGGTCTGCTGAAACCTTTCCACCAAGTCACTCGCGAGTGGCTCCCCCCGAGTTGCAGCCCGACAACCATCAAGCTCGCCAAACCCTTGGAGATTCGTAGCCACTGTGGTTGGTTTGACTTGAGTATGCCCAAAACATTTTTGGTCAAAGGAGATCCTACGGATTGAGGGGTCTAACCGAGTTACATATTCCCATTCCGGCCACGCCCAAAAACTCGGTGCTTGCTTTTCCCCGGCATATCCAGCAGGGTCCTCAGGCGACTCCAACAGAAACCCTACATCAGGAGCATGTTCGTGCTGGTTTTCCTTAGCAAGGCTATACAACCCCAACTGCTTCAAGAATAACGCGGAGTCACTATCTGTTTTCAGTTTGCTGGTCTGAGACATGGAAGGCAACCCAAACCGATTCTCCCACCGGCCCCTGAGAGGCGCCGGACCCGGCTGGATATTTCTAAGACGAGATACAGTGCGACAGGGGGGACCACCCACGATACCAACAACCGGGACATTTTGAACCAACCAAGTGAGGTACGCCCATACATGTCGGTTATGGATGTCCATTTGGGGATTGGCTTGAATGTCAATAGCAACCATTTCGTATCCAGACGGCCAACCCTTTTCCCAATCCTTACAACTGTTCCCACCACCAGCAAACAGGTGGATCACCAGACCCTTAGCTCCCTGAAACCGCTTCCGCATTTTCCTGTTCCAAGGCAGTTGAGACGAGTCCCAACTCTCCCCCTGCCCTACCATGTATTGGACCACCGACTCGGGTACCAAAGGGAACCGTTGGGACCACCACTCCATGACCTCTTCCGTTACCTGACCCATGGCAATTTTTGGACCAAGGCGCTGAAAGCGTTCATACCCCTCGATCTCGTCGATCAACAGCAATGCATGGTTTTCAAGAACTACAGGGCATCCATTTCGCAACCAGCACTTGATTCGGCCATGTTTTCCGTGTTCGATGACACAACCATTGGTATCCCATTGAATTCGGTACCCTAAGTTGATGAGCCCCCTCAACGGTACAATCGGTTCAACAGCCTCCTTAGTCAAGAGAGTTCCAGTGTTGGGGTCCTGGAAGAGCTGAGCGGTCCCAGCCGCCAACTCTACCTGAACTGGCACCGCATCGGCCAGCTCCTGAGCAGTCCCAACACGCAAGGCGTTGGTTGCACCTCCATCCAGAAGACCTGTTTTGAGCTCGTTCACATTCGACTTTTTCATGTTAATCATCTTGACGTGGGGAGTCAATGACTTCATGAGGGTGTGAACTGAGTCTATCATGTCCAACCCTTTCTTCGATCCAACGTCCTCACAACAATCACTAAGTCCGCCAGCCGGAGCCGGGATCGATGATTTCGAAACTTCATCTTGAACCCTCACTTCTTTCTTCCCTTCATCACCCTTATTTTTGGGAGGGGAATCCTTACTCTTCGTTTTTGCGACCTTCGCGTTTTTCCCACCTCCTGCATTTGGGCAATCCTTTTTTGAGTGACCCAAGGCTGAACACAAAAAACATCGTCCATCTTTTGGGTTGAGCATGGCATGTACGAACCGACACTTGTCAGCATGTTTACACCCTTCATCCTTACCCCAAAACCGACACGCATGTTTTGACGTCACTGACCCTGCATTCACATTTGAAGCCAAGGCACTTGATTTCGGCGGATCCCTAGACCCATCTTGACCTTTTTGGGGGGCAGTAGAACCCACATTTTGGAGGGATTTCACAACCGGTTTGGGATTCGACCCTTTTTGGGGACCACCATCACCAACCACCACCGAACCACTGATCATCAGTTCCTCGGCTTCCGTCTGAAGATGTTCCGAAAAGCTCCAGACGGCTCCAAACACCGGCTGACGGTCGACGCCAAGTTGTTGACGGATCGTGTTGAGACGGTAGGCAACTTGAGGTGATTTCATGCTCAACATGTCATGTGATCGTTGAAGGGCACCCATTAACACCATGGCATCCGGAATGGTTATACCCAACTCATTGGCACGTGTGATGTTTCTCCTCCAATTCCTCACCCATTCCAACACTTCCCCCGGAGAGTCCCCACACCGGCCCTCAGTGATGCTAGTCAGCACCTTTGACCTTTCAGAGGCACCACCCGGTCGGTATGTGACAAGGAGCTTGAAAAGAATTTGATCCACTGTCAACCTCCGACTGGCAACGAGATCGGACCTTAGATTCTCCGGAATTGCCTGGAGAAGCATACCCAAGGCTCTTCGTTCCGTGCGCGGCCATCGTGCCGTGGCAGCATCCACTGTCGGCCGCAGTCTCAGCCGAGTCACAGGATCAGAGACCAACCACTCACGGTAACACCGTTCCGCTGCCCCTTTCACCAATCCCCACCAAATCCCTGAGGAATACGACAAATCTCCCATTTGTGAATCCAAGAGACTCCACCAATCCCCAAACGTCAGTGGTGTTGCATTAGAATCCAGCTTAGGCAACTCAAACGTACGAAGAGTTTCATTGGGGTTTTCACCAATCCCAAAGCCAAATCCTCCAGCATTTCCACCCTCTCTCGGCATGGGTGGCACTGGCGGCAAGGGCGGAGGCGGCGGCGGCACAGCGCCAAACATGTTGCCACCACATGGCATCAACAGACCCATGGACCCATGACCCAAACCACCAGTAACTTCCATTCCCGAACCCATACCACCATTTCCAACCCTAGGTGGCGAGGCCGGTGGCGGCCCCGGAGGAGGTGGAGGTACAAAACCTTCAGTTTCTTCAACAGCGGTAGCAAACGACCCGCCCGAGGTTCCCGCTGAGTTTTGTTCAGGACACGCAATCTGTTGAAGACCTCGCCTAAACCTTTCTTCAGCATCCCTCATACATCGAATCCGAAACAGCTCAACCGGATCCATCAAGACATCTCTTGGGGGGGATTCATTTTGTGATTGGACTCCAAACCCTTGACCTACTCCCAAACCCGCTGACAGCGCTGGCACGGAGCCGGTTTGGTATGAGACCGAACCATGTCCACCCTCTGACATCCTTTGATTTTTCTCCCACTCACAACCCATCCTTTCATAAGCCTTTCTTTCGGGAGACCAAAAGGGTACTATTTGGGGCTCTTCCATAACCCTACCCTCAACAACAAGTCCCGGTGGCTGTTCCACACCCAAGGCACCGGCTGTTCCACGTGGCGTGGAAATATCGAACGACTCAACCCCCGAACCAAGCATCCCAGCAGGATCAAAGGTACCGACCAAGTCACCGATCATCCCTATTCCCACGGGACCCTGACCAGATGCCCCCACGGTGCCACCCGAAGATTGCGCTCCGAACCTTGATGCATCATTCGCATCATCCAAGGCGCCTGTGATCCGTTCCCAGATCTTTTCAACCAAGACCCCGGCTGGTCTTTCCAAGAGGCCAACACTAGGTGAGGACCCGGCAGTTCCTACCGGACCACCCCTTACAACATCAGGTGAATTGCCAACACCACACAAGGCACCTTGAGGTGCATCAGCGGCCCCAACCAAGGGACGAGGTGCTTCAGACGCACCGCCACCCAAGGAGCTCTGTGGTGCCCTAATGGCCCCAACCAAGGCACGTTGAGGTGTGCCGGTTGCACCATCCAAGCGACACTGAGGCGCCATAGCGACACCACCCAAGGCACATTGAGACTCCATAGCGGCACCACCCAAGGCACACTGAGGCGCCATAGCGGCACCACCCAAGGCACATTGAGACGCCATAGCGGCACCACCCAAGGCACACTGAGACGCCATAGCGGCACCACCCAAGGCACATTGAGACGCCATAGCGGCACCACCCAAGGCACATTGAGGCGCCATAGCGGCACCATCCAAGGCACATTGAGGCGCCATAGCGGCACCACCCAAGGCACACTGAGACGCCATAGCGGCACCACCCAAGGCACATTGAGGCGCCATAGCGGCACCATCCATAGGCACATCCAAGGCACATTGAGGCGCCATAGCGGCACCACCCAAGGCACACTGAGACGCCATAGCGGCACCACCCAAGGCACATTGAGGTGCCATAGCGGCACCACCCAAGGCACATTGAGGTGCCATAGCGGCACCAGCCAAGGCACATTGAGGTGCCATAGCGGCACCACCCAAGGAACTCTGAGGAACCCCAGTGGCTCCATCCAAGGAGCTTTGGCCCTGACCGTATTCGCCTGAGGAGGCTGGCCCTAATGCTCTAGGAACCCCTGCTATGCCACGAGCACCAGACCCATCGTCAGTTCCCGCATTTTTCGGGATCCTAACACTTCGGACACCTACAACCCCCCCTTCCACTTGCGCAGGACCAGTTGCGCGAGGTTGCACTGAGCCATCCCTCGACAGGGCATCATGGAACCCCTCAGCCAGCTCTTGCCCACCACTACCAGCATCACCGCCGCCCGCAGGTCCACCAGCGCCCATTTGCGCCAGCAGTTCTTCTGCCGACAGCTGCACGGCACCACCACCAGCAGCCCGACGAGCTTGCGAGCTTTCTCGCCTCCGCTCCATGTTGCGCCCCACCTTAGGACGACACCGTGAACCTCCTTGGGCTCATAACCCACGCTGCAGTTGTGAGGCACTGCACCCCTTTTCTTGAGCCATACAGCACCAGATTGGTGCAATTTGTTTGGATCTTTGCGCAGGGGCCATGCTAATCTGCAACCCCTTCAAGACTTGATTGCTCCCTTCAGCAATCCGGAGATTTTTCAAAAGTGGTGGAGCTATCGCAAATTCAATTAGTGTTCATTACATGTTAATTAGTAGGATCAAAGTTAGGTTTAACGTTTGACCTGATCTGACGCAGCGCTCATGGAGGTGATGCAAGTCACCAACACCAGCCGCCACGAATTGCTGAAGAAACTGTCGTCGAGCAAACCAGAGGTTCGAAGTCCACGCCATTCCAAGCCGTCACATCCAATTTTCATCATCGGAGCACGTCCCACAAAGAGGTCACAGATGGTCACAGTCATGAATCTTAGGCATAAAAGATCATCAACGAATATAAAAGGCACACAAAAATTCGATGTGATTCGAATTTAAAACTCTTGACATACCTTGAAATGGAAGAAAAGAATAGAACAGACATTAAAAATCAGTGTTTGCAAACGAAGCCAAGATAAGCCAAGCGCGCCGTTGAGAGGACGTGCGAAGCCTCATGCGTAGCATTGACACTGAGAAGATGATGGCTGCACAGCTGCAGATTAATGCAGAACTATGCAGATTGGTGAAGAAAATGTGCAGCTAGATGCAGCTAGTAAAATCGAATTGACGAGGAGAGTTGTGAAATGGAACTGGTGACAAACCAAGCTGTGACAATAGCATCGAGCAACTTGAGATACTGCAAGATTGACACTTAGGCATATGGTAACAAGAAGTATTGGCAGGGGCTGGAATCTCCACTCACGGAACTACCCCCCCTCCCTGCGAAGCAGTTTTGCCGTGGCTCAATCCCCCGAGATCGTCGCCAGATAGTCGCCATCAGCATCATCAGCATCATCAGACTTACTCTTCACTTCGTATCTCCAAATTCCTCAATTCCTCACACCGCTCTTTCATCACACCTTCCTCCTTCTCCCTTGACCTTCCCAGCTTTCGTCCCTTACCCCTTGGCCTCAAGTTGTGGCTGCCTGGCGGCTTTGTGGAAGCGTGCCTTCCAAGGAAAGGTTTGTATTTGAGCATCGGTAAGTTATGGCAAGTGTCTCATTCGTTTCCTTCATGACTGCAGCGAACAGAATGTTTAATCGAATTGAATCACTTGCTGTAGAACATCGATGGACGCTTCTAACATGTTCAAAGTTTTTGAAGCAACAAGAACCCGCTGTCTATATTCTGTGTGATTTTATGCAGCACAGACCCAGCCCAGCCCAAAGAACGTCAAGGATTTCTTGAAATAATATTGAAGTAAGAGCAAAGGACAGATGCAGAGAACTTCCCACTGCACCTTTGCCAACAAAATGGTGGCCATGACATGCCATGACATGCCATGACATTATTGTTTGTATGCCATCTCCAAATCCCCCCAACTATCCTCAAAGTCTTCTTGTGCTTTCGTAGACTGAACATCTTTGTACATCTTTGAACACTAAGGAGTTCATGCAGGGACCTCAGGTGCAGCTCCTTTTTTTGGCACCTGACCTGTGGCTAGCGCATTTGGCTAGGGCCAGGACAGCACACGAGAGGGAGGAAGATATCAGACGCAGTATAAGAATGTATAAGATGCATGCATGAAGCATAAAGTATAAGATGATATAAGATAAATTTTCTTATGAATTCTTTGTGCATTATGAATTCTTTGCGCAGCAGTTCTTGTGTTGAATTGTAGACATGATCCTTCCTTCTTGCCTACTCGGGGCAGCCGGAGATAGATCGGGTCAGAGCATCAATAAGGCAATCAATGTCAGAAAAATATAGAAAAAGGATGAAAAAGTGTACACTGCAAGCTGATGTAAAGTGTTTGGCTTGAAATATGAGAACCTGTTGGTGCTGTTGGCGCTGTTGGCGCTGTTGGCGCGCTCTTTTGAGGCTTCCAGCCCCTTTCACTCGGTTTCAACATTTTTCAACATCCCAAGGTCCAGGCGTTCCGTGGATGACATTGCTGTGGCTTGGATGCACACCTTGCACGTCACAACATGTCACAACACGGCAGAACCATCCCACGCTTTGCAAACTGAACTTCATCGATTTACATCATACATCATCATACAGGTTGCAGATGGTTGCAGTACTCGGGGCGTATGTTGCGCGCTGTCTGCACGGTGAAGAATTCACGCATACGGTGGAATACATCCATTTGCATTCGTACGGTTTAAGACTAAGATATATCCTATCATATCCTATCTATATATTCTTATATAATCTTATAAATATTTATATATCATGTTCAATATCATATGATGTATAATGTAGATTTACGCATTCAAATGACGAACACACATTTATGTTATTTGTACTGTGTATTGCATCATATTGTCAATTATGTTTTCTGTGTGCGTGTATGCTGTATACTATAGATCGTATAGATGCACAGGCATGTTTGCACATACGGGATGCATGACATGCAATAAATTTCACTACGATGTGACACGGCACAATCCACTACATCACAACATTAGGGAAAATACAAAATATGGGCAAAACGTACGTGGGTTGCATGTGTATAAGAAAGTATCTAATAGTGGTGTAGAACATAATAGGCTGCACCAAAGCCCACAGACATGCACGGCAACAAACTAGCAGGCTCGTGCTGCATTACATCAGTACACATAATTCGCATTTCATGGGCCTAACATTGCCCCATTTCCATGCGTTTGAAATCTAGATGATAGACATACACAATCAAGCATGTTCAGCAACATTTTTCGCAAGACATGTTGCATCAACCTGAATGCTTGGCTACCAGGACATGATGGAAACCAATGATGAGGAGGAAGAGGTGCAAGATTGACAGCCTGTTTGTCATGGCACTTTAGAGTTCCGAGTTCCAAGTGCATTTAGTGATTTAGTGTTTTGTCATCATTTGTCATCGTTTGTCCGTGTTTTTTTTAGTCAGTTTGCCTCCCCTTGTTCTTAGGAGGCTGATGGAGGTGAAACACCAGCTGCATCAGTGAGCATGAACCTCAAAGATGGAAATCTCTGGCAATGGATTTCGCACAGAATGCTATCATGTTATCGATTTGTTTTGAAATCATGCATTGATGATGTTTGATGAGTGTGATGCTTTTTGATAATTACATGATAATTATATACATAATATATATATATATATCTCACATCATGTTTGGCCAAATGTTGCAAAAAAAAGTCCGTTTTCTGCCGCGGTGAGGTCAGGCGACCCTTGGTCAAGCAGAGCATCCGCCAGCTCTGGCATCCGCTGCTCCAGCTACAGACACAAGCAAATCCATCCGGGAGAGGGGCCAACACTTGGCGAGGTGCGGAACCCGAAAAAAATATGCAATACATTTCAACATTATACATATGTGATCATATGTGTATGACTATGTGTATGACTATGTGTATGACTATGTGTATGACTATCAGCTCTATCAAATAAATAACTAGAATATGTCATATGTGAAATAAACGTGAACTATTATCTATGAGATTAGTATAAATGAATCCTTAAATAATCTTAAATAAATTAAAATCATTTTACAGACAGAGAACTCGATATGAAGAAGATGAACAGATCATAATGATTGTTATTTTGATGCTTGTTGCGAGGGAACACGGTGTCTGAAGCTGTTGCAGAATTGTGCGGAGGGTTTTGCATTCGTTTCTTGATTAGAAGTGGTACAAGGCCTTTACGGTGTTCCAGGTATCTACAGCCAGACGACGTTACGCACAGAAGCCTCTACACTACACAGAGCAGCTTTTACGCGCAGGTATTCTTACACAGAGAGGTTTGTGCACAGAGAAACTTTTGTACACAGACACCTTTACACACAGAGGTTTTTACACAAAGAAGGATGTTTTAACATATCGATGCTTTTATACAAAGAGGCTTTTGCGCACATAAAGAAAGGCACGTAGGCATTTTTACACACAGAACCTTTGCCACAGAGAAGCCTTTGCACAGAACATTTTTTACACACAATTTGTTTGGCACCGAAAAAAATAGACACTGAGAAAATCGTACACACAGGCTGCACAAAAAAATGCACGCCATTTGTTTTGCACGCAGAAACTTTACCCAGAACATCCCAGAACAGTTTTTACACAGCAGCAACTCTTCCGCACAGAAGCCTTTACGGACAGATTCTTTAAATGCACAAGAATTATTACAGACAGATGGTTTTTTACACAGAAAGTTCTCCGCACAGAAGTCTTACGCACAGAAGGTTTTACGCACAACAGCGTTTTACAATGTTTTATATACATACAGACGTTTTTATACACAGATACCTTTACACGGAAGACGAATTGCACACAGAAACTTGTGCACACAGCACACTTTTACACGCCACGCAACCAGTTTTTACACAGAGAGGTTTTGTTTCCCCTTCTTGATCACCTACCTTTCGTGTTCCCCCTCTCAAGTATATGATATATGTAACAATGGTTATCAATGTATCCTGTAATGCTTAGCAGAAGCATGGAAGAGTGGCAGTTTGTGGCAGCCTGCGGCAGGATGGTTGCTTCTGGCGACAAAGAGGCCGGGATAGAGCCAGCTAGTGCAGCAAAAAGGTCAAAAAGGCCCAGAGAAAGATGTTTGTTTCGTTTTTTTTACATGCGTTGCAACTGCAAAATACTGTACTTAGTATGAAGATGTATGAAGATCTTCCGTGAGTGTAGCTGTTCATTCCTTTTCGCAAAAAGTGTGTCTAGTGTCTAGACAGGGCGTGAAGAATTATATCCTCACCGAGCCAGTCGATGCATCTTGGCACAAATGCAGAGCGACCTCACGCGGAGGTGAGTTTGTGAGTCATGCTGTATATATAGTCACTGTAGTTGTAGTGTGACAGGACTGGTTGGTATTGACACCTCGCCCCAACAGGACATGTGGCAAATCACGCTGGACATGGAGGATACTTTGAGAGCTGCCGTGTGGAAATCTGCCGATTTTGCAGCGCAGTAGGTGCAAAGTATAGACCTTGAAGCGTTGAAAGGATCTCGACATGTGCCATCACGATCCATCATAGAGACGAGAAGTCTGGACATGTCTAGAGGGATTTCGACACAGCAGATAAGTTCCTGGGTTCAAGCGGCCCCATTCTGCCAGCCGCGTTATTTAGCATAATACGTGATGGTAGCATACCGTAGCAAACCGTATAGCATATTATATTCTGATATATTCTGATTGAAGTCACTTTCCTGGTGTGCCCACGAGAAAGCGTAGGAATGGCAGAGTGCGGCGGAGCAGAAACAGATGGACAAGGAGAGTTTCCCAGATGATATCTGACAAATGACTAGCCTGCCAAGAAATTCAGGAGTAGTATTTTTTGGTGTTGGCATAGTCTGTATCGGCGACAGAATATTAAAACTGTAAAGCGGCAGCGCAAGGCTCTGAATTCAATTGGATGCATTGCTCAAATTTGTTCAACATGTTTGTTGGATTTCTTGCCCTGTTTTTTTTTCCACATGCTCGATTTGACTTTCAAGGAATGTCAGGTGACCGTTGTTAGGAGCATTAGGTTGATGTGGCGGCCAAGTGGCCCGAAGACATGCCATGATGTAACACGACAGTGCACAACCCAACACTGCATACTGCTGGTCGCGCTTTTTGATCCGCAAGGCAAAGCGCCCATTCAGGAAAGTCTTTTGCATTTGCACAGCTGTGAATTTGTGGCAAGGACTTTAACAAGCTCATACCCGGCAAGGACATGGGACGGACATGGGCAGAGGATTTGTTTTGGGAAGGTGGGAGTTCGCTTGGTCCATTTGGCAAGATCAAGGAAGTAACACAATCACAAGTTGTCACAAGAGGATGAAAATGCAGAAAGGATCAGAAAGGATGACCTGACCTGACCCTTGGAGTGTCGCTTGTGAGGAGTTTGCCGCCCTGCTCCGGCAGCGGCCAGAGTTGAAGAAGTTCGTCCAACAGGCTGAGTGCGGCTGAGCCCATCGCAAAGCAAACTTGAAGGACACCTTGAATGTCACCTTGAATGTCACCTTCATGATTTCAGTCATTTCAATCATCCAGAGGCGGTTGGAGAACCATGCTCACATACATCCACTGAATTTTGCTCACATACATCTGATTAGTCAGGAATAGGGAAGCAGAGAGAACATGAGAAATCAAGGATCCGGAAAGCAGAAGCCATTTTGTCACCGGCCCTTTGTAGCTCCAAGTTGTTTGTTCACCGAGAGCTCGAGTCTTGAAAACTCGATTCATCATGATTCATCAATGACACCAAACAAAATCGATGGATGGGGACGTGGATCACGGTTGGACCGCCAGATGATAAAGCGCGAAATGCAGAAGAAGATCGCGTCTCTTGGGCAGATATCAGATGAGAAAGCTAAATGTTTAATTATCCATGTTTCCCTTCAAGTCTTGAAATAAAAACATGCATGCGATGTTAGAAGATGTTACAGGTAGCTTGCCGGCCACTGTTTGGTGTATCATATTGTTTTGGAGGAGCACCAACAACGAGCACGTGTGACTAGCTTTGGCACTGGCAATGTCTCGTTTCCATATTCAATCTCCATCATTCTCCACCGTTCGTTTGCGTACGTTTGCATCACTGTTTGCAGAGGTATTGCTGTCGCTTGAGATGCTCAGGTCCTTGACAGGTCGAAAGAAAAAGTGAGGTACTCACGCATCTCACGCACTCAGACTCTATTCGCATGATTTGCATTCTTAGATTTCTATAGATTTCTTAGTCGTAGTCTGGAAGCCATCAGAGTGGTGAACTCACCGAGTCATACGGAGTCACTTTATGTCACTTTTTTTGGAGTTTTGCGCCAGGGCCGTGGCAAAGCCACGAGCCATTTGGACCAGTTGGACCAGTTGGAGCTTTCAGCAGCAAAAGCTTTTAGCACAAGCTTTTGTAGCATTTTGTAGCAAGCGCAGTTCTTTGGGAATGATTGGGATTGCATGTTTTCCTTTCGGCCTAGCATCTCGCTGCTTCTGGACAATAATGGCATCCCCAAATCCTTGAACCTCCTGGTTACTAGTACAATTTGTTTGACAATATTCGACAGTGCTCACAGTAGGAAGTTCAGAGACCATCAGAGACCCATATGGCTATGGATCAATACCTATACATACCATTTTTAGGGGGATGAACATCCATTTACCAGCTATTTTGATGTTCACCAGGGGGATAGGGTCTTGACCCATCCCCATATCCCAAGACGGATGCAGATGATGCAGGCATTTCGAGATGCATTCCAGTCTTGACAGATTTGACAGTAGACATCTGTGCGAGCGGGCAGGTCCAAAGGACTTTGGAGTTCGCTCGTGCGGGATGGGCTGCTTGGTCATGCTCAGATGCTGATGTAACCTGATGAATAGACCTTGTTTTATTGAACATATTGAATGTTATTCACTCCGGTGCACCTATCTTTGCTTGCTTGATCTATATACGGCGGTGAATTCCAAGACCTAGTGTTGCTTGCTTTGTTTTAGTTTCACTATGTTTGTTTGAACTTCTCATTTGCCAAAATCAACCAGGGAGATGTGCAATGCATTTTCAGTAGCGCACCCTCAAGTACACCAGAACCATCCAAATTGCGACGACCAAGCAGTCTGCTCCAGTCATGAAAGTTTTATTTGGTCCGGCCTGTCTATCGGGCAGAACTGTGAGAAGTTATCATGCACAGTGAAGGTGAGTAATTCTCCCTTCCCATCTTGCATCGAAGTCCTCCAAACTAAGACCGTTGTGTGAAAATGTGGGAAGCTCTGGATGTCTAGCAATCATGGAATCAGACCGCAAAAGCAAGTCGGGGGTGCATTCTGGATAAAGGTATTGCCTTTCGCAGTCTTGGGGAAGGTCTCGGAAGTTCTTAATCCGAAGGAACCCAAAAAAATACTTTCTTCGAGTGATCCCCACCCTGAAGCACTATTCTGACATGATTTCTTCGAGTATCCAGACATTCTATTCAGCAGCGCCCGCTTAGATCGGGCGCTCGCGGTTGAGGTCCGGCAGTGCCGGAGGAGAAGGAGGAAGGAGGGGAAGGAGAAAGCAGTTCTCATAAATCTAGAGTCTAGAGGCCCTCACCTGGCAGGTGAGGAAAAAAGTTGGAATACAATGAATGCTGGCCACAAGCGCTACAAGATGCTACAAGTTCATGGTACTCGTAATGACAATCCGCCTTGGCCGTGAGCGCATTTTGACAGGCACGCACTGGGAGCCAGAGCGAACCTGAAATGGACGGCTAGCCATAGGCAGATGCAGACAATTGGCGTCTCAAATTGTTGCATAAAAAACCCGCTGCAAGCAAGCCAATGGGTTGGAATCCAACGGTTGGAATATGCTTGGATGCACCTCATGAACCACATTCGTTCACATGTAGCTCTGACAGGAAGTGGGACATGTTCAGCCCCAAGGTGGTTTGCTTGCACCACTGCAGCTTTGCAGATTTTCTCTTGGTATGTCACTGACTCCCCATTACCATAGCTTCCGGTCTGGATGAGTTTCCTTGACCTGACACGTGCATACACCCGGAGGCTGTGTCAATCAAGCTTCCCACAACAATCTCCGCATAAGATGTTTGCCGTTCCGTGTCTCTTTGCAAAGGCTTGATAGCCATGTGCCCACTCAGAAATATTGGCACAGCCATTGTGTTTCTTGTGGCAGTGGATGCGGCCAGCCTTTGCGCATGGACAAGTGATGTAACATGGACGCAAGATTTTGGGGTAAATCAATGTAAATCAGAAGGTGGAGCAGTGGAGCTCTGGCTTTTGTGGTGTTCCCAAGGCTCCAAGCCATTCCAAGCCTACTCATGTGATATGGGAACTCTTTGCGAGCAAATCCTCTGGCATGTGGTTTCCAACTGAATTGTTATAGGAATACTTCCGAGGTCCGAGTTGTCAGGCACATCAGCACATCACAACCTATGTGTTATAGCCATGTGCTATAGTAACGCACTGAATATCAGACAAAACCCGATGAAACCAGATTAAACACGGTTTCGTATTGTATCGGACAATATTTATCAGATATTATGTAGATTTATATGGTATCCTGTATATATATATATATATAGAATTATATAGATATAAGTATATAAATATAAATACGCACATATATATATATATATAAATTACACCACGTTTTAAGGTGTCTTAAAAAGGATTTACTGGTGGTCTATGTGTTCACAGGCTTCTGGGCCTCGGCCTGAGCCTTGGGAGTTCAAGACGACTCAGGACGCAACGAAGCAGTGGCCCAGCGGATGGCGTGCCTTGCCTCGGTCTCGCTTCTCTCGCTTCAGGCTGTCCGACTTGGAGTCCTAAGTAGAGTCCAAGTAGAGTCCAAGTAGAGTCCTTGAATTTCTTAGTTTTGTTTTTGTTGGGTTTCTACAAGATAAAAGTCTTGGCTCAATTTGGACCCATATGTTTGGTCATGACTTGGTTGGAGATAGAAGAGCCTTGGCTTTGGACCTAAGCAGAAGTTCATGGTGCCAGTTCATTGTCATGATCCATCAAAGTAGATTCAAATGTATAATAATGAATGTACAGTAATTATGTTTAATATAATATCATAAAATATAATATGCTATAACATACTATACTATAATATAACATAATATGGTATAATATGATATAATATGATATAATATGATATAATATGATATAATATGATATAATATATATAATATGATATAATATAATATAACATAATATAATACAATATAATACAATATAACATAATATAATATGAGATAATATAATATAATACAATATAATATAATATAATATAATATAATATAATTTAATATAATATACTATCTATATAATATAGTATCTATATATATATATGTGTGTGTGCGTGTGTGTATGTGTGCATCTACGCATTTGGCATAATACGGCACGTACATATCTTTTGAAAACATCCATGGTTGCTGCTTTGGCTTGCCTAGTAGCTAGTTCACTGCAAGATGAAATATGATGAAAGATGATAAAAGATGATGAAAGATGATGAAAGATGGTCAGATGGAGCAGCATGAGCAGCATGAACAGTTTTTAGCTGCTGTGACTGACTGTGTATATTTTAGAATGTGTTAGATATTTTTAGATTTTTAGATGTGTTACGAGGTGATGGCCTCAGAAGCCTGCATGACCTTCTCCGTTGCGAAGGACGGCGAGCTACGGCGAGGGACAGTGATAGACCGATGATGGATTTTCTCGGAACTAACTTCTCATTGGATCGATTAAGCCATAGTTCTTGTCCAAGTTGGGCGGCGTGGGCCCCCTCTATCCCCTGATATCCCCTGCATGCTATTGCTGCTGCTGTTGGTCTAGGAGTCTAGCGGGTTGGGGAGTGCCAGTTCGAGGTATCATGTGTTAGCTGTTCAACCCTTCTCTACCTCTACTTATTTAGATTTTGGTTTCAACACGGTCAGGCTACAACAAGGCGGCCAGACCATTGCCGGGGACAATAGCAGAGCTGCTGCAAGCCCTAGAGATGGAAGATGATGGCACTGATGCGGGGATAGACCGACAGCGTTTGAAAAGGCGGGTAGAGGGAATAGTTTGGCACCAGCAGATTATTACTTCATTGGCAGGGCATTTTTGTTCACCTCTACGGTCCAAAAGTAACTAAAGTCACCGAGTACTTGAACATCCAAACATTATCAAACATTCACATTTGTCGGAGTAAGCAGTATGGAAGCTTCTGTGATTTTTGTCATGTTTTTGCTTTTGGCTTCTTGGCTTGGCTCCTTGGCTTCTTTTGCTTTGGTTTCTTTTTGTAGCGTTGGTGCCTATATGTGCCTATCAATCAGGTTTTGATTTTCGCTTGTTCATGATGAAAACATCAAACTCAAACCCTAGCAAGTGGCAGAAAAGAAGAACAACAAAAACATGAACAGACATCTTACCGCAAAGTGCTGCACATGCCAACCACACGACAAGTCCCATGCTGCAATGAGAGCTTCAGGTTTATGTTTGCCAGGACAAACATTCAACATATTGCATAATATTGCAACATGCTGAACATGAACAGTCCGACCCGCACTCCTTTTTGCAAGAGCCCGGCCTTCATGGTTGGGAAACCACAGTCCAATCGAATTTATATACATGAATTTACAGCAGGCCAATGCTTGCCCTTGCTGGCAGAATAGAATAGCTGATATAAGAAGACCACAATTGTCCTTTCGATCCTTTTGGGAGGAGATATCGCGATTTGTCTGTGAAGCATCATCCTGACAAGACCCGTGATTCTCGGTTGTAAATTTGAGTCAGTGTGCTTGCTTGCTTTGCTTGTCGTTCTTCAAATCCTTGGAATCTTCCATCAAAAAAATGCAGAATCTGGATCAGCCTCTTGTCAACGGGTTCCACAGTACAGAACAGGAGCATGATGGAACATGGGTGTGAGAATAAAACGGCCTTGGTCATTATTTGAGTTTGTCGTTTTTTCAGCTGGGAAATTTGGATTAGCTTGGAGTGTCTTGTCTTTCATGCTGCATGCCAGTTAGGACTCTGCGCGCTTTCAAAAGCTCAGAGATGCTTATGAAATCCTTGAGGATCCGGTGAAAATCCTGCTGTTCCTTCGGCGAACAGTGCTCATTTGCAGCTGTGACTGGCATAGTAAACAGGTGTGTGCTCGAGTTTTGCTTGTGTCTTCCTTTCCATAGGGAAACAATCACTCGTGAGATCGCAGCCGCAGCAAAGAAATCGAAGACTTTGCATGCAAATTTGGGTGGACCAGTGGGCCCGTATGTGGCCAGCCCATCACTTTCAATGTGCCCCTTGCCACCCAGCTGCTGTATCCACTTGGGCACTAAGGTACTGCATATCAATCCTGTTTCGTGATGATGCATATTTTTCCTATGTTTTCCTTACATGTTTGCCTCAGGTATGACACAGGTGGCATGGAGCTGCTCCGAAAATATGAGGCCAGCTCAGATGCCCTGCCAGTCACTGAAAGCTTGGAGCTGCTACACCACGTTGATTTAGAAGCCGCTTTGCTTCCAAAAAAAAAACGGAACTAAAAATCTCTGCATCTCCACGTAATCATTTTTGCATCTGAAATGTCTAAATTGCTCTTTGAGATCTTTGAGCCTGTTTTGTTGTTGCTGCGTGCTTTCATTCCAGACTGTTGGGAAGCCGAGGACGCATACTCTGGTGGCAGTTTTAAGCTAGCATACACTCGGCAAGTAGTTTGCCTGTCCTGTCGCTTGCAGCCGCGACTTCAACGATGCCGAGGTGGCTCAACATTTGCCAAAGCTACTGTAAGAATTCCCTTTTTATCCCTTTTTATACCTTTTTCATGTTGTTCTATCTTTTTCAACTTGCGCCATGTGTGTCACACATCTGCAGGTACGAGTCCCAATATGGAATGGAGGCATAAAGATGCATAATTAAAGTGAAACACGCTTCGAAGTGCATTTTTCATATGCTGAAAATCCTTGGCACCTGCAGGTTGCAGACCTTGTCCAGACATCATCGAGCACCAACAGGTTTGGGTAAGTCCCTTTGATCCTCAGCTCTCCGCAGGGTCCACATGGGACAGAATATTCTCCAGGTGGTGTTGGCACATTTTCATACATTTTCAGGGTTTCACGGCTTCATTAGCTTCATTTATCTTCACTTGTGTAAAAACTCCTGCAGTAAAACCATGTAGTGTACATATCATCGTACTACTCTGTAGCGTTGGTTCAAAAGAGCTGAGTGCTTAGCGGATTTGTGGTTCACCCCCATTGTAAGTAACATTGGTGGCTGACCTTGTAAAATACAGGTTATCAGCCGTAGTCTCACTACTTTGCTATGGGGACCCCAACCGACCTTCCTCTCGCCGTTCCAGGGTCAGGTCCATCGGCTGTCGCTGTGCCCAATGTGGCCGGGGGCAACCCCGAGCCGATGGATGACGAAACAATGTTCCAACCCGTTGTAGCGTACTTCACCTTCATACAAAACAACCTTTCCCAAATCACCAGTGGGAACACCCTGCAAGTCATGAGGGAAGCTGAACAGAGGCACCTTCAGATAATGCATGGAGTAGTTGACTCAATTCGAAACGAATGGTCAAGTAGGCTCGTAATGCAGGAGCAGGAGTATGAGCAAAGGTTGCAGGAGGTTGAAGGTAAGGCCATCAGTGCCGTCAACGAGGAAAGGAAACGAGGCGACGAGTTAGAGGTCAGGTTAAATCAGGCTCAGGCATCGCATGACAAGAGAGTAGAGGATTTCAAGGTAGAGGCAAACACAAAGCATGATCAGAAAATTGCAGAGGAAAGGCAACGTATCACTAGTGAATTCGAAGCTTCCTATGCACAGACTGTTGAACATGCTAAGAATGCCATAGCTGCCACAAAGAAGCAATATGAAGATCAGGCTGCAATCGATCAGGCCAGGCTCATCAGTTTGAGGACCAAGTTCGAGAACTACAAGAAGGAGATGGCCGACAAGATCAACGAGGCAGCGGCTCAGAACCTTAGCCTTCAGGACCAAATCGATGACCTTCAGGAGCAGTTAAAGCATGTTGCCAAAGGCACAAGAAGCAAAGGCCAAGTTGGATGAGCTGCTCAAAGGTGGCAGTCCCAAGCAAAAGCCGGCTGTCGGCAACGACCAGCCCCAATTGCCAACGCAGTCAGGGTTTTTCACTCCCACTGAAGCTATTAAAACTCCCCCAAATGACTCTCCTAAGAGCGTAACCAAGCAACAGCAAGTGATGGGTCCCTCAGATCTTATTGAATTGGTAAAAGCCTTAACCCAAAGGGAAGAAAAGGATAAGCCAAAAACTAAGGAGGCCGAAATCATCAAGCTGAACAACATGCCCGCTCCGGAGTCGTACAGGACTTGGAAAAATCATGTCAGGGATGAAGTGAAAAGCTGTTCAGATCGCCCGGATGAGGCATGGCTCTGGCTCAATGAGGTGTATGATCAAGAGTGCACCAGAGAGCAGTTGGAGAAGAAACTCCAAGATCCTGGAAAGTTCCTCACGCTGGATACAAAATTATCAGCAGCGCTCACACGCTCAGCCGGAGGGGACCTCGCAACTAGGATCCTGAATTTCAAAGAGCAGCAATCCCGAAAAGGCATCCAGGTCAGGGGAAGGTATGTTCTGCTCATGTTCGAGGACTACTTCAAGACATCAGAAGAAGCAGGTAGCCTTTACAGAGTAGAAGATCTTTTGGGTGTTGTCAAAGTAGGCGATACTGTCCAGGATCTCCGAAGATTCATCAACAAATGGGATGCTACCCTAGCTGGCATGGCTGTCACCCCTGATGATGCTGTGTTAAGGGACATCTTGTTGAGGCAGATCCGACCAAGTCAGTTGCTGAAATATGACATTGAGATGTTTGACCGTGCTCATGAGAAATCCCATGAAAAGTCTTATAGTTTTCTTCACCAATCCATGAAGAACTTGATCGACCGCGAACGATTAAGGGAGAACAGGAACCGCATCGCGGAGAAGAACAAGGCTGGGATCAAGGACACGAAGGCCGCACCCGCCAAAGGCGATGGTCGCGGTGGCCGAAAGGGCTCCCCAAGTCGTGGTAGATCGCAGGAACGAGGTGGCAAGGTGACAAGATTTGCTATAAGTTCCAAAAGGGTACCTGTGATAAGGGGAAGAAATGTCCATTTAAGCACGTCAAGGATGACAAATCTCGAACTCAATCACCCAGAAGAACCAAAACACGTTCACCATCAAGGGGCAACAAAGATGATAAGGGGAAGAAAATGTCCAAGGAAGAAATGGCTAAAACCCCATGTATCTATCATGCCCAGGGAAAGTGCAGACGTGGTGACAAATGTTTTTATAAGCATGATGACAAAGCTGCTGCCGCCACCAAAGACACCAAAAGGGCTAATTCACCCGCTCCTAAGAAGAAGAGCAAGGATTCCACAGCCGCTCCATGCCTGATCCAGAAGTTTGCATGCATCGTGCGAAAACAGCCGAAGGCAACTTCGTGCTCTGATGAGTCAAGTGTCAGCATGAAGCGTCTTAGATTCCGAAAGGCCCCACATGTGATCGAGGTGAAAGCAGTTGGTCATCAAGTCCCAGTCAAGCACCGTCCAAGAGAGTTCACTAAGGTGTACAAAACAGCTGAAGACGTTCCAGTTTCATCCAAGGTTGAACAACATGAGGCTCAGGTTCGTGCAAGACAGCTTCAGGAAACTGTGAAACTTCATGATTCAGATGTTGCACCTAGTTGTGGGTTTTGTTGTTGGAATGAGGACACACGCGACATCACATGCAAAGAGTGCAGGTTCATTAGCGGTCCCAAAGCTCTTAGAGACATTGGTCGTTTCCCGTCAATTGCCACAGCCGCGCCAAAGGCCGGCGTTAGTTGGCTTGTCGACTCAGGTAGTGAATCCGATCTTGTGTCCAAGGGTATGTTGAGGGATGTTAGCGCCAAGAACTGCCGTGCAGCCGAGCATCCGATTTCCTTAGTCACAGCCAACGGTTCGACTGAGGCCAATGAGGTTGCTGACGTCAAGTTGTCCGCATTGCCAGATCCTGTGCATCCGTATGTACTTGATCATACCCCAGCTGTGCTCTCCGTAGGAACGAGATGTGTAGATCAGGGTTACAGTTTCGTATGGCCTGCCAATGGCAAACCGATCTTAGTCCGTCCAGATGACAAGGTCGTCCAGCTCAAGATCGAAGGTCATGTCCCAATCTTGGATGATAGTTGCAAGGTTTATCCCAAAGATCAATTTCAGAAGGATAAGCACCTCAAAAAGTTGTTTGCAATGCCGACCTCACGGTCGAGCTCAAAAGCCAAACGGGACGAAGCCCAAGATGAAGAGCAATTGGACGAGCTGGTGGAGGATGACGCTCAGCAGGAGTACATCCGAAGCCGCAAGACTGAGGATCGGTTGGCTGAAGCTGCAAGTACCCAACATCAGTACACGCATTTCCCCAAGAACCCCTTTTGCAGAACCTGCCAACGAGCAAGGATGATGGCACCTCAGGCACGAAAGAAAGGTGGTCAGAAGAGAATCGAAACTGAAGTGTTTGGTGACCACGTCATTGGGGATCATGTCATCATCAAGAAAAATGTAGAAGAGGGTTTCCGGGGGGAGCAAGTTGCGTTGGTGTTGAAAGATCTGCACACTCAATATCGGTATGTCTACCCTAGCCAATCCAAAGACTCACAAAGTTGTGTTGATGGCTTGAATCACTTCATTGGATCAAAGGATGACGTTCAAGTTGTGTATACTGACAATTCCCCAGAATTGATCAGGGCCATCAAGGATTTGGGTTACAGACACCAGACTTCCATTGAATATGTAGATTCATCAAAGTCTTTTGCTGAGCGCGAAGTTCGTCAGATGTTGGAAGGTGCCCGGAGCAACTTGTTGCAATCTGGACTGCCTTTGAAGATGTGGCCCTTGGCCATGCAGCATCATGCGACCGCGATCAATGCAAGCCCCCAGCTTGACGGCAGTGAATCCCCATGGCAACTCAGGTTTGGTGAAGAGTTCCCTGCAATGCACATTCCATTTGGTGCCAAAGTGTTGTTCTGGAATAACCCCAAGAGGTTGGATAACACATCAGGTAAGCTCTCCCCAACAGCAAATGAAGGAATTTTCCTTGGGTATTACATCCAACCAGGTCATGATTGGAAGGGTGAATACTTAGTTGCCAAGTTGGAAGCCGCAGATTATCATGTCAACTGGGGTGCACTGACAATCCAAAGAACAAAGAGGTTGGAATTGCCATCCGAGGGTTTCATCTTTCCTTTGAAAGCTCTGATTGACTCGAAAGCACCCAAAGCCGATCGCCTCGAGGACCAGGTCATTCCGAAGACACCCAAAGCCGTGCCTCTTGAGTCCAGTTTGCATCCGCCACAAGATGAGTATGAATACGAGCCAGGAACGCCTCTACCAGCCGACAGCGATGTCGAGCCTGATGCACCCGAAGCGCCCGTATTTCCAGATCTCAAATTGACCCCCAAAGGTGAAATTATTCCAGATGGACATCATTGGGATGGTCACCGGATTGTACGTAACTACAAAGGTTCAAAGCGTCCGGAGGGGATCGACTCAGAACTGTGGAAGATGTTAGGACCCCAAGATAGGAAGTTGATCATCGAGGAAGAAGCAAAGAAAGCAGCCAAAGAGCAGGAGGAAAAGCCAGCATCGTCATCTGGCAGCAAGGGCAAAAAGAAGAAATCTTCACCGGCCCGGCTTGAGGCAACTCAAAGCCCTCCTGCAACTGCAAAGCTTGTAGGCAATGTTTGGGAAATTATTCCAGCCACTTCCCAAAAGTTTTCCGTGCCGGCAATGCCAAAAACTGCCGCGCCTGCCACAATTGAGCACCGGCCTCGAGTTAGAGAGCTCGTCAGAGAGAAGATCAAGGAACTTGAGTTCAAGGTCGCACTCGAGCTTTTCGCTTCAGTTGCTAGGCTTGTATCAAAAGATGAGATTGCCAGCAACCCCAAGGCCAAGGCCGCCCTTGACAAGGAGTGGGATAATCTCCGTAATAAGGGTGTTTGGGATGAGAAGCGTGTTCGTGAATGCCGCGACATAGTAGCTGAGGCTCGTCGCAATGGCCAAACTGTGCACCTAGGTCGAATCTTTGAGGCTTGCTATGAGAAGGGTTCTGAATTGCCCGAATCAGACCCTCGCCGGAAATTCAAGGGTAGGACGGTTTTCCAAGGGAACAATGTCAGGGATCAGAATTCCGATCACGCACTCTTCAACGAGTTAGGCTCTTCCCCAGCATCCATGGAAGCAGCAAAGCTGCTAGATGCTTTCGGTAGTCAGCCCGGATTCTCCAAACAGCAGGCAGATGCAATCCAAGCCTACATACAAGCCCTCTTCACAGGGGTGCCCACATGGTTGTCACTTCCACGCAACAGATGGCCCAAAGATTGGGAGAAAAAGTACTGGCAACCCATGGTTCCTATGTTACTTGCCCTTTATGGTCATCCTGATAGTGGGGGTATTTGGGAAAATCATCTCAATAGCCGTGTGGTAAAACAGGGTTGGAAGCAAATTTTACCTGACATTTGGCATTCGATTTTTCATCATCAAGAGCTCAACTGTCTTTTGGTTGTGTATGTAGATGACTTCAAGATGGCTGGCCCTACCGCCAATCTGGAAAAGGCATGGGCAAGCGTCAAGGCTGCAGTGAACATTGGTGATCCTGAGCCGTATGACCGCTACTTTGGCTGTATGCACCGTGAATTTCAAAACATCCGGTTGCCTTCGCAGGCACACCCTTTCGCATTCGCCTTTGAAGCCAAGAAGTCAGCAGCCGCACAACACAGAACACAAGACTGGTGGGAACATGATGAAACTAACATGGCATGGATCAGACACCACATACAACCCCGAAAAAGATTGTACCAGCCGGTTGATGAGAGGGGAGATGTAACTTGTCAAAACACGAGTCGCATAACTTTCTTTGACAAAAAGGTCACATTGAAAAGTTGTCCTAGCATCACCGACGGGAACAATCAGGGGGGCTATGATGTTTATACAGATGATTGGAAAACATCTAGCAGTCAAACAAACGAATTCTGGACAGGAAAAACAGTTTTCTGTTATGGACAGGACGGACCTGACAAATTCAAGCAGTTTGCAATGGCAAGTAAAGCCAGACCAGGACCACATCGCGACAAACGCGAGGCCAAAAAGGAAGCCAAGGCCTCTAAGTTCAGGGGGGTTGAACACGCTGTGAAGCACAAAGCTGGCGTCATGGCCAAGCCCGTGAACTTAGTGAGGTATGACATGAGTGATTTCCTGGGGTCCTGTGTAGAAAATTACTGTAGTCTTGCAAAAGTCAGTCCATCGTCCTTGAAAGAGGTGCCAACACCATTCACAGATGCTGGCATCGCACGGCCCACACTCAGTGAAGATGAAAAGCCTGGCAAACTCCAGCCAGTGGCCAGCAAGATCTTGATGAAGATACTATTTGCCGCCAGAATGGCAAGGTTCGATTTGCTACGTGCCACACAAAGCTTAGCATCAAGAGTGACAAAATGGTCCATAGAATGCGATGTTGCCTTGCACAGATTGGTGTCATACATTCATTGTACAAAGCACCACTTTCTAGAGGGTTTCATTGGGGATGCCTTTGATGAATGCCAACTCTGGCTTTTTGCCGACGCAGACCACGCAGGCGAACATGATAGCAAGAGTACCACTGGCAGTGCCATTGTGCTTGTAGGCCCCAACACGTATTACCCCTTAAATGCATTCAGTAAGAAACAAACGGTTGTTGCCATATCTTCAACTGAGGCTGAGGTAGTTGCCGCAAATCACAGCATGAGAGCTGAAGGCATTCCAATGCTGGCCCTGTTTGAGCAGCTGAACCTTTTCAAGAAGCTACAGGGTAAACCAGCTCGCGACGCCGCGAAGCCCCAAGAAGATGCCGTGTTCACTAGGATCGACCCCGAAATTGATGAAATCCGTAATGGGAACGTCGATACGGGTTGCAGTGCTGCGGATCTCAACTCCCTCAAGGCCAGTTTCCCTGAATTTTATCAAGTTAAATTTATGGAGGACAACCAAGCGACTATCACAGTCATGTCCACCGGTTCATCAGCATCCATGAGACACATGAACAAAACACAAAACATCAACTTCAAATGGTTGAAACAACAATTTGAAAGTAAACAGTTCGATCTTCTCAACGTAGGAACCAGTTTCCAAGTTGCAGACATTCTCACAAAACCTTTTACCCGACCAGCCCTTTGGTTGCATGCCATTCATCTCATTGGCATTGGCCCGACAAAGGTGGAAGAAGCAGCAGCCCGCCACACCGCGGCGCCGAACTCCACTAAGGTGCCAAAACTAGCAAGCGCTGCCGGGAATCAGGGGGGCTCCCAAAAGTCGTTTAAGCCCAGAATGCTGATCGAATTTTGCTGCTCTGATGATTCGAAGCTTAGTACCCCAAGATTTTCCAATGAAGATTGCCACTGCATTAGGGTTACTGAAAAAGAAGATGGTACCACTAACAGCTGTCGGCAACGGCTAGCCTCCCAAGTCCAAGATTTCAGAAATGATTTCAATGACGGCACTTTGATACTTTATGCATCGTTGCCTTGTGTTGGAGGTAGCCCATGCGGGAATGTGAATGGCCTTACTGTTGAGGGTCAAGAAAGAATCAAAGAGCAACAAAAACAGTTTACCAAGTTGTTCAAATCTTTTGTCAAACTTGTGGATGAAGTTTATGATGAACGAACCTTGATAGCATTTGAACTGTCCAAGAATTGCAAATATTGGAGATGGCCGATGGTTAGAAAATTCCTCATAGAACGATCCATGACTACTCATCACTTTGATGGTTGTATGTTGGGTGTTCTTGGAAACAACGGTCAACCAATGAAGAAAAGTTGGACTATTGCAGGAAACTTCAAAGAACTCGAAGTGTTAGACTCATTCAAATGCGATGGCAAACATGAGCATGATCAAAGTAGGGGCAAAGCTCTTAAACTTGCTGAGAACTATACCTTCAAGTTGACTGACATGCTCCATGAGTGTTTCCGGGTAGCTGTGGTGGGCCAAACATCCAAAAGGATTTCACCCGCTGTCATTCGTGCCTGTCCTGCTAAAATGGCTGACTCGCGATATGCCACAGCACACCCGGCCAGCCGCGAGGCTGCGCTCGAAGCCACACGTGAGGCTAACAAAGAAGCATGGTTGCTCCTTCACAATCGCATTTTGTTTGCATTGGCCATGCGCAATGAAGGTGAGAACCAGGCTGCTCAGGACCTCGTGGATGGATTGATGACCGAATGGACGCCGGCCTCGGCCCTGAGGTTCTACGGTCGAGAGGATCCGCTTGCAGAATACCTTAGCTTCTGCTTTTTGCCAAAGGAGTCCCACATCGAAAAGGTCATGTTGCCAGAGATGCCCGTCAATGATGTAATCTGGATCTTAGTCTCTGACTCGTCATGTGCATTGATCACAGGGCGTAGGAAAACACTTAAGAAGTTTGACCTGTCCGAGCATTACCGGCAGCGCAAGCCTAAGTATGTGACTGAGTTCATCCATGAGATGCTTTGGGGCAAAACTCTGCAGAAGCTGGTCAAGCGTGGGATTGAATTGGCCGCGGACGCCCGCGAGCGCTATCCTGATGCACGCATCAACCTGCATTTGTCCTGGTTCGGAAATGAATTGGTAGGAGAGGATGGGATTGCCCAAAATCCAAATTGGCCGTACGACGGCCCCAACGGGCACTGGCCCACGATCTTGGATGATTGTGAGCGCCACTTGACATGGTTTGTCAACAAGGCCCGGGAGTTGGATTTGCAGTCGGCCGGTCTCACGACCGCGCCTTGGAGCGCAGATTACGGCATCCATCATATCTTTGACCAGTTCTTTGATGTTCTTGAGCCTCGATTTAAAGCTCTAACCAGCAGCCTGCAAGGGCGTGCCAATGCGAAGTATCCGTGGCTGAGAGCAAAGGGGTACGCCGATGCAATGGAATTCAGAGACCAGTGGCATTTCGCCAACTCTGAAGAAAATCGCACGCGTCTTGCTGCCTATTGGACAGCTACCCTTTTCGCAATTGATTGCGGCTGGCGGGTTGGTCGGATTGGTTTGCAGCTTACTGAGTGTGGCCAGGAAACATGGGATGATTTGCGGAGGAACATGAGCGCCGTCCTGGACGAGCTGCCAAGATCCTATCAGGAGACATGTGCAAACATCACCAAGTTGCTTTTTGGAGAGTCCCGAAGACACATCACGCCGACGGGCAGGTCATTCACCAAGGAGGACGTCGAAGCTCAACAACCTGACACTGAGGACTACATCGACACCAAGACGATGCCTTCGGGCACGTTTGCTGAGCCTCCCAAAGATGACCCTCCAAAGGCCGCCGGCGACGGCGAGCCCGCTGCATCCAGCAGAGCAACAATCCTGGTCCAAACGGCTGAGGTCATGTTGAAGTCGGGGCCGAAAGCAGCACCAGCACCATTGGATGAGCCCGCAGATGACAAGAGAGCCACATCCAGCCAGTACCAGCCGCAGGCAACTGCGCGCTTAGAGGGACATGCATCCGGCCACGTGAAAGCATATTGGATGGAAGAGCATTTGCCTGAATACCAATATACAATGGTGACCAATGCAGACGGGGACGATGTGCCCGGTATCCTCTTTGAAGGTACGGCGTATGAGCTGGAGCTGATATCGGCATCCGACGTTGAGACCATTGCTGGCCAGACCCGTGTCGACAAGAAATTTTCTGATTTTGCAACTCGTGTCAACAAAGTTTGCAGGGGGCATGGATCCTGTGCCAAGGTGCCAATGGACAAAGACCTTTGGATTGACTTGGAGGATTTTGCCAAAGCCTTCCGCAAGGAAGTGCCCCCAGATGTTTTCATCACTGTCGCAAACCTGTTTGGCACCGCAATGAATATCGACAAGCATGGCAAGAGTAGGTTCCAATTCTTGTGTGCAAAGATCTCCCATTTTCCTGTCGACAATGGCCTAGGCATGCCGTATTATCCTGTGAAAATCCGTGCAATTCAGGGTCACTCTGAAGCTGCCTTGAAAACCGCAGGGGGTCTTTATGCCAATTCAACCATGGTGTATTGCTCAAACCAAGTATCCCCCGAGCGAAAAGCCGCCTTCACTGGCGTGCCCTTGTGTGCCATGACTGAGGTCCCTGAGGTTGTCTTCCATCGCACGATGAGAAGCAGCTGGAAGAGCATCGCACAGAACGGCCTGATCCCGGGCGGCGGTGACACAGTCAACAGTGGCCGTGCTCATATCTACATGGCAGAACACTGTATCGGCACACAGGGGTATCGATCTGGATTAAGAGCAAAATGTCCAGTCGAAGTCAAAATCGCGATGCGGCAAGCAGTTGAAGCTGGTGTCATCTTTAGTCGTACAGAAATGGATGGTATTTTGTGTTCAGAACGCATTCCACCGCAATTTCTGGTCAGCATCTCAGAAGAAGGACAGGTGCTTTGGTCCCGCGCCGAGAGCAATCTCGAGCCCAGCTCATGGACAGGCGCGGAATCAGCCTCAGCACCGAAATCCAAAGCGGTCACCCTGACTGCCCGAGATGATGCAAATGACGACCCAATGGATGACACCAGCACGGGGCGACCCGATGCCAAGTCCACTGATGATGATGCAGCCACTGCCCCAATGCAAGTTGACCAGCCGCCCGCAAGGACGCGCCGTGTTTACATTGCACCCAAGTACTGCGAACCTTTCATGGGCTCCTGCCCCCTCTGCCAGGTTGAGTACGTCAGTGGCCAAGTGACATGCACCACATGTGGATATGAACCACTCCCAGTGGACGAAAGTGGCGATACAAAAGAGGCCGACAAACCCAACAGGAGGACACGCATCCTTGAACGGCGAATGCAAAGTCTCGCCGGGTTCGGAATGTTTGGGAAAATGAGCGGAAGCTTGCTGACAGCCTTGACGGATGAGCAAGCCAATCTGCTTCGCCGGGAACTGGGCCCCAGGGGAATCACATCCGTGGAATCAGCAGTCCTCAAAGACTGCCGCGACAGGCATCGACGTGCAAAAGCGCTGGGCTACGAGGACGTGGAAGACAGATACTCCAGCGACGTCACTTTTTGCGACCGCATCCACGGTGAGGGGAAGGACCTGCAGGACTGCATATTCGACGACATGTTCGCATATGGCAACCTCCCCGATCCCCCAAGGACCAAAGCTCAGATCTCGGCTGGCGTCGCCGCCAATGCCCAAAATGAAAACTGCTTATCTAAGTTGATTTTCATGTCCCAGCCTCGAGGTGTTGATGGTTTCCCAGTTGAGTTCCGCAAAACATGGAAGAAGGTCTGGGGATTCATGTTCGGCCGCCACATTTTTACAGAGGATGAATATGTCAGCTACATCGGTCGTCGTGGCGCATTCCGTGGCCTTTTGACCTGGAAGGGCACTGTCCAAGTTCCTTTTGATGGCACTCTTGAATTCCTCGAAAAGGTGTATGAGGAAAATCTTCCATTGGTTCGGGGAAACCTTGAACGCAAAGAGAAGCAGAGCGCCGCTGCAAAGGCTGGAGGTCCTGGAGGTCATAAGGCCGACCCCACGGTCGCGCCCACCACTGAGCGAAAACGCAAAGCCGAAGCTGATGCATCCGTCACCACACATGATGACACTGCCGCCTCAAGCTCTGCTCGCGCAGATGCCTCGCACGCTGATGCCCCAGTTGACCCCAACAATGCACCATTTCTTGCACCCGAACCACCAACATCCAAAGCAGGAGCGCGACCATTCTTGGAGCCTGAGACACCGCCCACTGCAAAAGCAGCAAGCACAGGAGTCACATCAAAGGCTGCAAGCTCCGGTCGCCCGGATGCCTCCTGGAGTTGGAATCGTGATCACTATGGTGCACGCCGAGAATGGAGTTTCTGGCGTGGGGCTTGGTATTACCGTGACGAGGCCGGCGGCCGGTGGATCTATTGGAACCGCAGGTAGACGATGATTTTCTTTTGTAGCATAGCGCAAGATGCGGCATGGTAATGTGCCTTCCTTGCAAAGCTGCGCTGGGTTTTACGGGCTTGAGCTTTTTATAGGGACCTTTGAAAGACTGCATAAAATGTCCAAAACCAAATAAACAGATTTGGCTACCCGCGAGGGTATGCTCTTCTGGGTTATTCGTTCTCCGCAGTCGTCCCTGCTCGCCCGAGGGGGGTGTAAAAACTCCTGCAGTAAAACCATGTAGTGTATATATCATCGATCTACTCTGTAGCGTTGGTTCAAAACAGTGCCAGCAGCTTAGCGGTTACTTGCCCCCATTACTGTTGTAACATATTGGTGGCTGACCTTGTAAAATACACATGGGGACCGTTTCCGACCATTTCCGACCGTTTCCGACCGTTTCCATTTTTCCGAACAATTAAAAAAAATACCAATTCCATTTACGGAGGGCTGATCCAGGGCAAACCCATACAAACCATGACGCTGATTCTTTTTCGCGCGACCTTTCTGCGCGTACACTGCACCAAATATTGCACTTTGACCTTGACATCCCAAAGTCCAGGAGCTGGTGAAATTTGGTAGAGATAATATAGTATCATGCACAACGAAGCCAGAAACCATACCAAAAGACTCGATGTTATATCATGTTTGGTTGCTACTACTTTTTTCCGCCTGAAATCATGGATATAGATGATCCATGGGCTGCCTAAATGGTCACGAACGACTGTGTTTGTAATGTGTGTGTGGTCCATTTGGGAAGTAGTTATCTCAATCAACAAGAAGATGGGGTATTACAAACAAAACCATCGGGATACAACCAGCCTCTGGAACGATTCCTGAAGTAGGCTAAATGATTGATAAATGTTGCGTATGCTGTAAAATATCTCAGTTATAAGGGCTTTTTCAGGGGTGAAACCGCTCTGCTGAGGGATCCAGGTAAAACCAGCACATGGGAATCACCTGCACCAAAAATGATTTGTTTGGCCAAGAATCCACTGGTTATAGATGTGACTTACCAATAGCTGGCACATGACTAGTGAACCAAATAGTGACGTTGCCAACCATCGTTGTACATGCCCGCAAGGCTGGTTGTTGGACGGGCAACTCCAACTTGTCAGAGTGAGGAACCTGGGGATTAGAATCCCTCTTTTCAATCCGCAAGGTCTGACATCTCATCAACATATCTCAGCAACACTTGCTGGTTTGTGAGGTTGATGGTTTTTGAAGGTGTGCCTGATTGTCAGAAACAAACGCTTTGGGGAGCAGAACTCGGGGAACACCCAACCCACCCCAACCATCATAGTTGAACAAGCCACTTAGATCGGCCATTGGTAAAATGTGGCTAGTTCTTGTTGGTAGTTCTTGGGGTTTTCATGAGTTTTCATCTTGTTTGGGGTATCATTGTATCATCATGGCTTTTCATTTCCAGATGGGTTGTTTTTTTCGCTGCGTCGCCAGGTGTTGCCTGCAGGGTCGCTGGCTGCCTGGCCCTCGCCGAAGATTTGGCGGCAGCAGTGGACAGAGATCGCCCTGGAGGATGGGGCCCAATTTGAACCACCGGTGGTTTCGGTGGGAAAGATCGTTACCCAACCAATGGATCCAATGGGCAACATGCCACAGAAATCCACAGAATAAGGATGAATAAGGGTTTTTTTTGCCCAGATGAAATCTTTTGGAGGTTTGAAAATCAAGGAGATTGGACTTTCGTATCTTGATTCTGATATTCTGATTTGGGTGTTTTGAAGAAGTTTGTTTGGAGACAATCCTTCCCTTAGCAATCAGCTTCGCACTCCCAGTGTAAGATGGCTGCTGTGCTTTGATTTTGAAAGCAGCCCTTTCCAAAGAGATGTTAAAGATTGTTGGACTGGGATTGGTAGAGGTCCCATCTTTTTTCGGAGGTTTTCGGATGTTTTCGGGTTCTCCCATCAGCTGGGTTGGAGCAGGGTTTCGCCCTCACCATCCACGGATGGTCTCCTGATGGTGCCTTGGAAAGTTGATTCGGGCAGAATTTGGCTGGTGAGGCTGGAGTCGGCTGGAGGGACTGATAAGTCTCTGATAACTTTGGAGATGTTGTTCACTTTAGGGTATTTAAGTTGGGTCTTGAATCATTTGATGGGTACAGTCTTCAGCACTGGCTGAGCAGATGGTTGCAGATGTCCTAAGCGATATGATTGTTATGCTTTAACAGGGCAATACAGGGCATGGCGCACTTTCTCGGTTTTTATATGTTTTTATGATATCTTGTCCCCATTTTGTTTTCTGGTTATATCTCGATTTTGACTGGCTATAGGTTATATCCCAAAAAATGTGTTTCGGTTATATCAGGGATTAACATCACTTTCAGTGCATGGTAAACCTGTGATTGAACCCCTGAAAGCGTGATACTTGTGGCAGAAGTATACCTACTTCGTCATTGTTTGAAGGGCTTACAACACATTATAATGTGTGTATATCTATATTATATATATATGGTCCCGTGTCCCGTGTTCCCACCCCCCCCCCATGGGATGGGGGGGTATGATGCCCCTGTGGTGGTGTATATACATACATACATACCTACATACCTACCTACCTACTACATACCTACGTACATATACCATACATACATGTACCTTACATTACTTACCTTACACCAGACAGACACACATGGACATGTACATATAGACACAGGTACTACATACATACTACATACCTACATACATACATACCTACATACCTACATACCTACATACTACATACCGTACCATACTACATACCTACATACCACATCCCAACATACCAACATACAACAACAACATACCACATACCAACATACCAACATACCAACATACATACAACATACCAAATACCAATACCACCACCACAGGCCACAGGGGGGGGGGGACCAGAAGAACCATACCACCACCACAGGCCACAGGGGGGGGGGCCAGAAGAACCAGACGATACTGTCCACCCATACCCATTGGTGGGGGGGGGAGGGGGGGTGGCCAACGCTGCACCATATATATATATATACACAAAGGCACAGCATGTTACACTTCAATTTTAACAGGATCTCTCCAGCCCCAGGTCGTTGTTTGTTAGTCGTTGCCCACGCCTTGAGCGCGGCAGTGGGACACGTGAAACGCTGCCGTGTGCAGCTCTGGTCGACGGAGGGGGCCGACGCCCCGGTGGTGCCGGTGATGGAGATCAGCACGTTGCTCGGCGGTGAAGACTTGGTGAAAACTACGATTGGTGAAAAATCAAGAAATTCATCCAGATTTCCCAGGTCTATGGCCATGAAATGTCAATTTTCGTGTAAAAGCAAAGGTGAAATGGTTGGTTGATTCGGGGGGAACAATCAAAAACGAGAGTTTCAACACCAAGAATTGGGATTAAGCATCAGAATCGAATGAATATTCTTTTGACTGGTGTTGAAAAGAGGCGGAACAGTTAGTCTCACTATTTTGAAGATTTATCTTTTTGGGGTGATGGTGATATACTCTCATAGATGGATTCTGTTTGGTGGAACAAGTTTGGAACCGTTTTTTTGATGATGTTGATGTATGTGTGTATCTTTTGGAGATCACCATGCCAAACCACCAGGATAGTTACTAAGCATTTGAAACATGTATGGTCAAGAAGCATTTTGTAAATTGTGCCTATTTCGGGTGGCATCCCCAGTTTTGTAGGTGCATATCAGTGAATTGGACCAATGGGTTGGTCTGAAAATGGGGCACCCCAACTCCGCAGCTCCGCATGATCATTGTCAAATCAACCCTCAGGTTTTCCGTGAAATAGATTGTTAAACTAATAGATTGTTAAATTAGTGGATAAATCAGATAAGCAATGATAAACCCATGTCTTGGTCCAAAATTTTGCAGGTTGGAGGACTGTCCTCTGCACCGCCTGCGTGTCATGGAGGGTGGCCTACTAGGTGCTGCGGTGGATGGCACCGCACGGTTGATCTCGTTGGAGGAATCTGCTGCTTGGCTGCTACCCATGTTCCCGGTTGGAAATGGGGTATCCCAAAATTTGATGGTGAATCACAACTTGTCCGAATTCAAAAAACCATTTGGGAGGTGTACCCCATTTTCAGACATACCCTTTGGGATCTAAACATTTGGACTTGAGGACTGTACCAAGCCCAGTCGTGATGAGAATCATCCCAAGTTTCCTTCGCCGTCTCCCCATTTGGGATGACTTGTTGGATTTTAAAGATCCATCAAATTCTTGGTTGGACCCTCATATTCGTTGGATAATATTGGATATATATATATATATAGTATATATAGTATATATAGTATATATATTATATATATACATATTATATATATATACATATACACCTGTATTTACCCGTGCTGGAGAGGCTCCGCAGCACATCATCTTGGGCGACGCCTGGAATGCGGCAGCACCCACTGGAGCCTCGTGGAGGAACTGGCCCCGAGGACCTCTGGGGCTTAGACCAACTGGTTGGGATTTCTCAATTCCTTGGGAAAAACGGATGGATCCACTTGTAGAGATGGTGTGATGTGATTTAAGAATATTTAAGAGATATTGTGATATCCACCCAAAGCCTGAAGGAACGAAGAATGGTCAGTGTGATGTGGGTCTATGAGGCCGCCATTTTTAGTGTTGGAGTCATGTGAGTCTTTGTAGTCAGCTGGGCCATCCACCCCTTCCAGATGCAGGGTCAGGTCTGACCGGCAACCACCTCCACACTCGGTGCAACCAATGGTGATTGATATGTGGAGATCTAGTCCAACCCATCGGATATCTAGAAAACGCCAAGAGAATTGGTTCATTGACCTTTCGCACTCATAGACTGCAGGGATTGGATGGTCAGGGTTTCAACATGGTTCAAAGGTTATTCATACTCATCCCTGCTCATCCACACTGGGATAATGATCAAAATGCTCAGAATATCTCAGATTTTTTTTTGGATCCGTGAGAGGAGCCATCGATGCTTGTATCTTGCCGTGCCACCGCATTGCTGTGACGCTGCGGCACCGGCAGATGGCGGGAGACTGCGAGGCGTCGGAATGGCGGCGAAGTCAGAGAATGCCGTTCAAAGATGTTCAAAAAACCATTGGAATTGTAGCAAAATCATGCAAAATCAACGAGATACAGGACAGCAATGGACAGCAGCACCACAGTCCTGATTCCAGCGACACCAACCACAGGAGGGCGACGCAGTGGTGGAGCCTTGGCAGATCATAACCGGCGTCGTGAAATTTTGGACCCAACTGTGGCCGTTCAGTTCACTTCCGTTTACTTAGTATACTTGAAACAAGCTGCAAAGCTACCAGTGTCTGTCGTCGCATGGGAATAGAGAGACTTTCAACTCGGGCAATGTACCGAATCTAGCCACAAGTCGCATTGAACTGAAACTTGTGTTGGTGGCCGCGCTTCATCCCATGGAGAAATATGTTGTTTTTCTATGTTTTTCTTGTGATCTCAACATGTGGAAACCACAACCAATGGTGTCCCCCCAAGTTGAAACATGTTGAACCGCCCCACCTTTGATTTCACCTCAAATCACCCCCTTTGTGAAGCATCGAGGTCTTCGGGCGGCACTTCGAAGCCAGCAACTACCGGCGGCTGCTGATGGGTCGCAACATGGAAGCCGATCTGCCGCGCGATGAAGATGCAGCACTGAAGAGCCACCTGGATGGAGGTCGGGGAGGGTTTGGAAAAAGGGGTATCTAGGCTGCCTGATGGATCCTTATGAGGATATTATGACATATAATGATATATAATATGATAAGTTATATTGGTCTAACCAACACACAAACATGCGAAGGTGTAGGGTGCCAATCCGCAATGGTGATACGAAATCCAAAAAGTAGTAACATCCACAAGGTGTTCGTTTTTTTTCCAGTTTGGGATCCAGTTTGGGAACCAAATCGAGTGAATGTTCCATCGGTGAATGGCAGGTCCCCTGGGTGGACTGACCTTCGTAGTTCATAAGGATCCCCCCAATGGATTTGCAGGAAAGTCCATGGAAAGTCCAAGCCAGGTGCCATCCTGAAGTAGACATTTTGCATCACATGATCACATCAAACCCGATTGTACCAGCAAAGTCCGGTTCCTGTTCTATCCAGACTCATTGAGAGATTTGGCTATGGCTTTCATTTTTTGAACCACACACTCCCATTTTGCCGAATTCAAAGTGTTTGAGCTCCCCCATTTTCCAATATGGGATATGGATCGCAATCCGCATTCACTAAATAAGATGTTTGGCGTGTTGTGTATCATCCCGGTCATGGCACATTTAACTTTCATGTTTGACACCTGAAGCCCCCCCTTTATTCTGGGTCGATGATCCCAAATGACCATATTACATATATATATATATATTATGTATGTATTACATATGTTTGAGAGATTTTTGATCACCCAACTTCCAGGCTCGCCGTGTTAAGGCTTAAGTTGCTTCCTTTCGCATTTGGAGCTGGATGCCACTAGCCTGGACTTGGCGCGGCAGCAGGCTGCCAGGTGCCTGGTGGGCTTACCCTCAGGGATCCAACCTGGCGGAAATTGGGGAACAGCGTTTTTTTGTTTTTGGGGGGTGAATTGTTTCAGCTAGATACTTGATGATTGCTTTTTGAAATGTACGGTCTATATCTCCGAAACGAGAGACGTCTTCAAGTCCAAATACAATCTACATCATCTACACTTGTTGGAATGTCAACCCCGTTCACTCGCATCTTTCATGCGGATGGAAGCTACCAAAGTGTGTTGGGAAGAGATGGCTTTCCACTAACAGGTACTTGGACCGCGTCCAGAGCATGCTGGGAGAATTGTCACCAGCCTTCAAAAGCCAAGTGGAGGCAAGGGGATGGCGGCCATGGCTGACGAGCAACTGGACATGTCGTGAAGAAAAGGAAAGTGGCTGAAGTGGCTTGCAATTTCACATATTTCACGACAGGTCACGACAGGTTGGTTTAGGGGAAATCTGCAGCCATGGTTGCATCATCCGTGGGGATTTCCCGTGCCCCCCCAAATGAAGTGTCCCATCCTTGGAAGTCCCTGATTTAACTGATATGCATCCTTCTTTGTAAATCCTTGTGATTTGTGAATCATACAGGGTTTGTCCGTTGCATGATGCGGTCAATCAAAGCTGGGACATGTCTCTGCAGAAGTTACCCTCTGGTAATCCAACTCTCCATATAGTGTATGTCCATTTGGGTGGATAAACATGTACATGTTCCGACAAGAAATGGTGATGTTACCAGCTACGTCCCCTCACGTCCCATAACAGGCAGCTGCAGCTTGGTGCAGCCCGGAGGCAGGGAAAATGCACAAACCTATGGAGAGCCAAGAAAGTTTGCAGATATGACCCGCAAAATCATGTAAATATAAATATATGTCTATACCCGCCATCAACTTCCAATCAAAAGTATATATATATATACACGTGTGTGTGTGTGTCTGTATATAAAAGCCATAGCCAAGAATTATTCGATACCGGCACTGCAAATTTGATGAGACGGAGCACTAAACCTTCCAATTTCGATTCGAAGAGGTCAACAATTGTCAGGAAAGGAGCATGAATTTTGACCAACGAAGATGGTGCGAAGAAAAAATGTATGTCCAGTAACTGGAAACTGGAGCAACAACCCCATTCCAACATATTCCAACCACTTTTCTTAGCTACAAATCTTTTATTGAGGGCAGTTTCAAGCTGAATCCTGCTTTGGGGTGAGCAGTGCTTGTCCTACTTGCTAGCGATTTGTTGCGTTCCTGTGACCGTATGGGTTCAGTGAAAGATTTCTGTGGCCATTCCCATCCCACTGGGATGATCTCGGGCGTGTGGTTTCCCATTTCTACTGGATTTCTACTGGATTTCTACTGGATTCCGTAACAAGGTTTAAAAGAGAAAGGTATCAGAAGGTATCAGAAAAATGTGTTACTGTAGTAAAGAGCTTCGCTTGAAATGCTGTCCAAGTATGTCTACCTATATGTTGGATATCTCCCCTAGCACGGCCTTTGTGAGGATCCATCTCTGCAGCGGCTCATCAACAACGCTGCGGCTCGGTGGAAGCGACTGGTCAACTTGGGGTGAAGAACCAGTAGAAATTGCGAGTTCATCAGCAAAACATGAGATCTTGGACCAATTGGACCCATTTGAAAATCAGGGGGTTGGGCCAAACTTGAAGATCTTGCGAGCCCCAAAGTGGCCTGGCTGGTCTGGTCTTAGTCATCCCATGTTTGGACCCCGAGTTGGACCCATCTCCAGCAGTTGCCATGTTTCCCAGGACTGACTTCGCAGGCGTTTTGCCATCATGATTCTTTGGCCCCTAAACTTTTTGTTGCTCCAAGGGCCACTCCAAAGCTAAATCCACATGAATAAATGGACTGAAAGTGAAGAGGATGGAATCGCTAGACTCTTGGAACCATTGTAATCCAATCCCGCAATGGAATGTCCACTGTCAGCAATTCTCTTACAATTCTCCTTCAATAAACTACGCAATTTACCAGCATTTTTACTGGCTCCTTGGATGGTGCTAAGGTGGAGGCTGATGATGGGGATCTGCTGAAGTCTTTGGTGCATTTCTTTCTCAGTTGCTGGGCTGGAGATGAGGATTTTTGAAAATCGCCCAAAGATTCGGCAGGAATGAAACCCATAGAATAAAAGGTTCCCAATTCGAAGCTTCAATCAAGATGGGAAGGGAAACGTCCAAGCCCGAGCTATGAACAAACGAAACAGAGTTGATAAGTTAAGGTAAGGAAATAGCTAAGCGGCTGCAGTAATTTCGCTAGCCGCTAGCTACTTTTAGGACCAGGAGATGCCAGGAGTGTTTTTTTTCGCGTCGCAGTTGAGGTTTACACGCCTGGCACCACGCCTTGCGCAGTCCATTGCTACCACCGGCACCTTGGGAGGAGATCAGTTTTCCAAGAAACCACAGAAATAGGCAAGGAAAATAGGAAAAGAAAATAGGAAGGCAAATTAAGGAAGAAAAAAATCCTGGGAGATTTCCTTCAACTCGAAGTTGAATTTGTATGAAGTTGCGAAAACGAAGCCTGAACCGGTTCCAATGGGCCGATTCGACCATCCGAGCATGGTTTTCGTCTTCTGACTGTGACTCGACTTGATGCAACATCTAAGTGTTCAACTTTATGATACTTGATGTATCTTGATGTTCTACATTACTCAACATCATCTTCATTTGAGTAATTTGAAACACCTTGTCTACTTCAGAAAGGTATGAGCACTGACTATGAAGATATAGGATAAATACGCCCTGGAATTCCCTTTATATAAAGGGTGCGTTTGGGTCCCTTATAAACTTGGCATTTTATGGGAAGGCGTAGGAGGTTGAATTTTCTTAGCTCACGAAGTGAGTGTCGGGGGAGGGGGATGGTTTGTTTCAACATCTGAAACTTTGACGATATCGTGGCGGAACCTGTTGGTGATTCCCACTCTGGTGTTCCTAAAAACTCTTTGGCGCTAAATCGGCGCACAATTTCGGTGCATAATACGGGCTATCATAACTACAATTAGCACCGTTTTCGCATTATTAACTCGAATTTCGACTGAGATAGGGTTCCCGGAAACGGGCCGAAACTTTAAGGCCAGGACCCATTATACAAGGGCGGCCCAAAGAATCGGTTTTACCGCAGTCATCATATAGCTGCAACATTCAATCCTCTGGGTAGGGAAGGCAAAAGGGAAACGAAAATAGTGAAGGAAAATCCGGAAGGAAAATTGGAAAAGAAAGGCGGGGAGGAAAATAGGAAAGGAAATTAGAAAAGGAAAACACGGATAGACACATACGGGTAGAATCTCAGTATGAAACGTCCAAAGTCATAGTTTAAGTTTAAGGTTTCCATAGGTTTTCATAGGTTTTCCATAGGTTTTCATGTTTGTCAAATCATCTACAAGTATATAATCCAGTTGCATCGAATCGCCCCGTAGGAAGGACGGCTGTGCTGTGTTGCAGAGGTGCACCGCTGAAACATCCCGAGGACAGATTTTGCCACCTAGGCTTTGTAAGTCATGTGTCCATATGTGTCCTGGTTTGGGAATGTTTGAGATAACTTGGGCTTCAGATTCAGCAGATTCAGCAGATTCGGGGTTTGCTGCTTTGCTGCCGGATTTGTAGCACCAGGCTTTGGATCAGAGTTGGCGACCCTTTATGCGAGAGGCTCGGGATCTTGACATATCTTGACAGTATGCCAGGCTCTTTCGTGCAACGTTTTCAACCGGCCAATGCTTTATCAAACTAGAAACCACCCAGTCAATCATGGGGCGGTTTTTTCATCCATTCTCAGGGATCAGCTTGAGATTTGGCATTTTGGCGTCCAGGTGCCACAATTTTGTCAGAGCCTAGTGTCAGATTCCCACAGCTGGCAGAAGATGTTGTCAAACCAGGGTGATTTCGGTGATTTCCCACACTGTAGCGGATCCACAATCTTGGCATATCATCATATTCCTGCCATGTTCGAGTTTATTTGCTTTTCAATCTCCTACGGAGCTGTCATCGTCATCATTGTCCAAAGACTGCTTGGACTTCAAAATCAAATGAAGTGACAAAAAATATAAAATGCTAGGTTAAAAACAGCAGATACACCTCTCTGGGTTTGCGCAAAGTTGAAAGAAGCATCTCAACCACGGCACTGTGTCCACCGTGTCAGGGCAGCACTTACCGGCTTCCCACCTTCACTTCCCTGGCACCAATCAGGCGCCTCGGACACCTGGTGCATCCTGGATAGCTAAAGGAAAAGGAAACAAAAATCAGCAGCTACTGAGAGCTACTGAGAGCTACTGTGTTTTGGAACCAAAAATTGGAGCCGTTTTCTACGCGTCTAGATGGACCTCTCCACTGCCCAGGACAGTCGCTGCACCCACGGAGGATCCGGAGGATCCGAAGGATCGGGCACGTGGTTGCGTGGGAAGCAAATAAGCAGCAAATCCAACAAGGTGGAGCTGAGCAGTTTAGCCCCGAATGGTCCTAAGATTGTTTCCATTTGAAGTACTACATCTATTAATCATTATTAGTCTATGAATGATTCACCCCTTCGGAATCTACAACCAAAAGTTGAAAGTTGTAAGGCTGTGAACAACTGGAGCAACTTAGCATAACTTGACCACATTTGATGCCACAGGAAAAAAGCCAGTAATGCGGAAGTTGGGTAAGTTTTACGACCTGTTGTCCTAGTTTTCCACAAATCACTGGCAGGATGGGGTCCCGCAAACCCACTGGTACCTGGATATGGAAGGCGCTGGGCTGGATGTCGGATGATGTCGGATGATGTCGGATGCCAGCTTGAAGGGAAAATCTATATAAGCCTTTAGGCAACACTTTTTCCCTACAGCTTGCAATATAGTCTAGATATGGACGAGTTTCAATCGGAGTTGTTTTCTGTGAACGTGTGTACAGACCGGACTATCTCCAAGTTGGCTGAACAAATTTATATCCACCAATCAGTTGCAAGAGGCTAAGCGGCTAAGCATCTTCATTGATTTCGGGGAGTCGATAGAAATCCCACTCGTTCTGCCCTGTCAGGGACAAGCGTCAACGACACATCGCTGCTGTACATCGATGCAGAGCTGGCAGGTGGAGGCACGAAAATGGGTACCCAGTCATGTCTACGGTAAAGGTGGGAGCCTCTACGATCCTAAGCATTTGTGGTTTGCTGAAGCAATGTTGACAATGTTGAGCCATTTCTAATTCAAAGACTTTGTTTACTGCGTGGAGTGCGGAATTTTTTGGGGAAGGAGTGTGGTATAGTGTGGTATAGTGTGGTATAGTGTGGTAAATACTGGTGGACTCACTTCCAAAAAATCCCCCAGGTGGGATATGGATTCTGCCGCCCTACTGCGTGGTGGAAGTGGTGTCAGCGAAGCTCACAGATGGCGGGGTCGACTACATCACATTGCGACTACCAGGCGAGCCTTGTCGGAGAGGGGGAAAGCTGAACTCGAAACTCGAGCTTTGCCCATTTGGAAATTCGCAAGGAGAGAGGTGTTAAACTATGTAGAATATTGTAGAATATGTGGACGTGCCGGACGTGCCCTGGAGATTCATGTCAAAGGAAGTGGGACACGGGGTGCAAACCCCTTGGACTAACCAGAGAAACACTTGCCGCAGGAGACTCTGTGAGCCGCATGGATTTGCCCATTGGGCCGCCCATGCACCGACTGAGCCTGGACGCCATGGCGGAGGCAGAAGGTGGCAACAGGTGGTAGGAATTGTTGTGACTTGTGAATGCTACAATTGGGCATCAAAACAATCCACCAAAAGAATCCACTTGATGGTCAAACTGATTGGGTCAAAGAGCACCGACTGTGAACAATTGCTTTGTCCAAAATATTGCGGCTTTCGGCTTTCCTATCTCACTGAACGGATACGAGAATAACACAGTGACCCGTGTCACTTGCTCAAACCCAAAGACCGGTTTGCTGCTTTCGACTTGAAAAGAGAGACGAAAGCGAAAAGAGCATGAAAAGTTGCAGGCGTGACGTCACCGTAGGTCCATGCCTTCATCATTGGAAACTGAAGCTGTGTCGCTGGACCAAAGCAAGTCACATGTCCATTCACTGCTGTGGAGCATTGATAGACTGGAAAATCGCTGCTGAATGTTAGTTGCACCAAAAACTCCCGAAGGGGTACTGGATTGAACACAACCTGCACCAAAGCCCCGTGCGCAGCTGTGTTCCTCCTGTGCTACCCGGAGCAGCCAGTGAGTGCAGTGAAAGCCAAGATCTGCCAGATTTTTAAGAGATGCTTGGTTGAAGCGACAAAGTCCTCCCCCGAATGAGCAACTCGGATATAGTTGTAGTTTACAAATACACATATTTATATTCATATACATATACATAAAGACATATACGTATAGATAGTATATATGATATACACATATACAGCGAGAGAAGAGAGAGAGAGAGAGATACTTTGTGACTATGTGACTATGTGCATACATTGCTTTAAGGAGAACTTGGGACCTTTCGGTTGCTCTACAAGGACAATCCGGGGCCTGTGCCGGTTTCGACATCTCCAAATCCCCCAACGGTGTATCTTATGATATGGCATAGATTACATACTTTTGCGTAGAGACGCTGTGGAAATCAGATGAAATCAGAAGCCCCCTTTGCAGAAAGACTATGTGTTTGTGCATTCTCACAAACGTACAAAATTCAGCTGGACCACAGATTCATTCCAGACTATCCTTTCACTTGGTTGATTCAAGGGAAAATCTAGATGAAACCAAGGATTTCAAGATATTTCGAGCATTTCCTGTTTTTGCGCTTCAGACCGCTTCTAGGATTTACCATTGCAAAGCTCTCCAATGACCAATGCATCAACTCTGACAGGACATGATCTTAGACGATGAGGTCCAGTCCTTGGTATTGTGGTATTGTCGTTCGGTACGGTGAAACAGAAAAAAAAAAACAAGGCAGGTCTGAAGATGCACTCCAAGTGCTGGATGAACTCAAACAAGTTCTGATTCACTTTACAGCTTATATCAACTACATATGTTATTCGTATGTGTATATAATCATATATGTAGTATATTATTGTATATTGAGATCCATGTTGATCTTATTTTATCTCCACATGTTGTTATGAAAAGCCATTGATCTCGATTCGCGAGTGCCGGCCCACGAGGCGAGCCTGCGGGCGCAGCAGATCGGCTCCAACGACGTGGTGCATCTCATCTTCAAGGTGCCGGCGACGCGACGCGGCCACAGATGAAACTTCAACGAAATGAAATAATGAATATCTAATATGATATGATCATTATTATTATGAAATATCATGAAATTGATGATCAATTCTAAGGTCAATTCTGATCATCAGTGTCAATAGTCAATCAATTATGGGTATCCGTGTTTCATTTCTGGTGGTTTATTTCTTGAGATGAAATACGTAGGTTCCATGCAGCAACGATCGGCATACAGAGAGACAACTGTTTTTCAAGGTTAGGGAAGACAAGCGGATTACAGTAAAGGATACCAATTCCACGGTCAAAGGGCTTAGTATGTCCTTCCAGAAATACCAGAAAGATATAGAAATAGTATTGATCACTCGTGAAGTTTCAACAGATGTTCACAGTCTTTCGTACAGGATTGCAAGTATTGGAATTGCAAAGAAGTTCTTCGGTTTTTCATCTCTACCGTCCATAAAACTGCCATCAGTTCAACCTTCCGGAGATGACCCCAAGATACCAGGAGCAGCTGCACCATCTGGGATCAGAATTGTTACTGCATTGATGTGAGGACGAAAAGTCTGACGGTTATGAGAAGGTGGGACGCTGATTTGGCTCAGCGGCAAGATCCAAAGTCAAAGGACTATGTGACTATGTCATTTTCTTGATGGTTGGTGGTTTGAATTGTCAAGACTTCTCCAACCCCCTTCTTGACATGTGAAACATTGTGAAACATTGTGAAACTTCAAGTCCCTAATACTTCAGTAGGTTCAAGATCTATTCAAGATCTATTTGATCTGTGTATATATATGTGTGTGTGTGTGCGATTGTCGTAAGGACTTGCTGCGGTTGCAGTGTTTGCCCGTGTTCGCCTCCACCATAGTCCGTCCCGCAGGTGGAATTTGATGATCTGGAGAAGATGCACTTGGACTACGAGGTCGCAACTGCAGACCTAGTTCTTTTAGACCTAGTTACTATAGTTAAATGGGCTGATTATACCCGATCAAACTACCTTTGTTGGATCTGGATTGTGAAAAGCCAATGATGATCATGGATGATCATGGATGATGGAATAGAAATTTGGCAAAGGTTTTGCTCAAGCCTTTGCCCAACCCAACATGAAAGCTTTGAAATGTGCATGGCAGCAAGAATTGTGTCGGCCTTTTCTTGCCTGGTTCCATGTTTCCGCTGGTCCAGCTGAAAGGTGTCGACCTTCCTGCCCAGGCCAAAGCAAAGACCTCGGGTTGAGATTCCGTCGCCGACATTTTGTTTCACGGACGAATTCACCGCGCATCACCACGAAGAAAAGACCAGTCGTGCGATGGCCATTTCACTTGAGCCTGCTGATGGTTGTATGATGGGGTTGTACTACCACGTTCATGTGGATTATTCGAACCCATGCCGATCTGTCAACCAACCAGTAGAGAATTGCTCAAATGAACGTCTGAAGAACTGGTTCTATTGTACCAAAGAATCTGCTTTGAGATTAGTAGTTCTACAACTGGAAAGGTGAGCCGCTAATTTCACAGGTGTAACTTCCACGGCACCCTATGGCTCAAACTTCGCAGGCGACATGCAGAGAGAGAGAGAGAGAGCCAGCTTGGACCAATAGTCCACTTCAACTGGATGGCTCACATGGATGGCTCACATGGATGGCTCACATATGCATCATATGCTCACATCCCCAACAAAAATGCAGTGCAGTCTGGCAGTGTTCATGTCATCCGTGTTATCGCCAACAAAACGCACCGAGCCCTGACCAAAATTCAGGTTGTTTCCATATGTTTCCATGTGTTTCCATGCTGCAAGGGATATTGCCATTGAATTGAAGTGAAGTGAATCTCCAAAAGAAAGCAGCAATTTGTCGTTGCCACTCCAATGTCGTCCAATTTGGTGTCGGAAACCCCAGACTTTTTGGATGGGCAGCCCCACGAGGGAATCCTGACACCAACATGCAGCGTTTAGTGTTGGCAGTGGCTCGCCAACGATAGTTTTCAAAGTGAAGAAAGAAATTCATGTATACAAAAGATTACAAAAGAGTCTTGCACAGCAGCATCCATGCCTTGTTGTATCATGTACATCATATCATGAGATATTGACTATACAGACTACTACAGTGACTAGATCTTTGATATACTGATCTCACATGACCCATCAGGACCCATCATCCCACTATCCTCCCAGCTCACGAGGCGACAGGTGGGTTTCTATGTGCCGGAGCCTGGTGCACCGTAAAAACAGAACGAACAGCTCCCTAACTGTGGATCCATACGCATCCGTATGGGGGAATTGGAAGCAAAAGAGCAGGAAACGTCATCTCAAACATGTGAAAAACATGTGAAAACTCTGGAAAGATCCATTGCAGAAGAAATTAGGTTCCTAAGACACCGTTTTCGGTGGTGAGTCGGACACGTGTCGGTACTGTGGCACTGCTTGTTGGCTAGAAAATGCTAGAAATAGTTGCGAGACCATCAACACAGAAGTCCCACGGATCCATCTGCGGCCTGGCTCCAGAACGGTGAAAGCGCCACGGGGAAGATATCGCGGCCGCGCCCGACGCAGAGCTGCATTTGATGCAAAGTGGAGCCAGAATGATTCAATGATTCAATAATGTTGGATGTGGTCACTGTATCACAGAAGTATAGCAACTTTTATCATCTGGTGGATTATGAGAAACCATTGCTACCCAAAGTGCGGTTATTCTGTCCGCCATAAAACAAAAAAAATGATGAACTGCTTGGAAACCTTCAAGCGCTTGCCTTTATCAGTTTTGATGCCAGAGGTGTATCCCCCGAGAAATTTGGCAAATTGGGCGTGTTGACTGCAGATGACCCATCAGACAATCAGGTGGTATCTAGTCTTGTTGTTCGGCTCAGAAATCATGCGGGGTGTAGTGACCTAAGGTCATTTTCATCGGTTTCCATGCAATATTTGACAAATTTTCTGAATCAAGGTCCAAAGAATCAGGAGATATAGCTGTTGCATGAGCAAATGAAGATGGGTTCACAAAGGTCAGTACTGATCAGTCCTGTCAAGATAAATGGACCCTCTGATTTTCCCACATTGTTCCCAAGTCGGTTTGTCTGCGTGTGTGTGTGTGTGTCTAACTACCTTCTCTAGTCAAATCTAAGCTAATCATATCTTTATCTGTATCCTTAATTGCATCATATGTTTATGTGTATCTTATCTTTATCATGTTTCTTTTTCTTATCTTGATTTATGAACAATCTTATTATGGTGAAACTTTCTGTGATCTCAGGTGAAGCGATGAGCCAAAGCATCGAGACGGCGCCACGGCAAAGCCAGGCAAGGGTGCCAAATATGTTTCCAAGATGAGAGGCATTTAGTATATTTAGTATATTTAGTATATTTATTGCATGAAAGCAGGCTTTGGCTCGTTTTTATCGAAAACTCGAGGTTTGGCTTTAAGATGCTTTGAGTGAAAGACATCACCGGGTGACCGTGGCAATGGCTTTCTTGCCAGGCACCTTCCCGTCAAAGGAGCACCGTTGGGAGCGCCAAAGCGGGGAGGAGCTCGCGATGAGCGCTGTGGGATGTTGTCGAAACGAAAGGAGCATCGGGACAACTGGAGGATAAAGTGGTGACAAATATGTTGCGCATAACTGAAATCATAAAAATTCCACATCATGAAACATCCCACAGAAGTGCTCTTAGTGCTCTTAACCCCTGACAAAACCCCAGATTGATGGGACAACTGAAAGTGAAATCCGATATTATCACGGCGAAGATTCTCCAACATGCTCCCCATGGAAATTGCTGGAAAATCCCACATTTTGATCATTGGTCCAGAAAATAGATCCCATGTTGATCATTGGGGCCGAAAACCCAGCGCACCCACTTCATTTTTGCTACTTCAACTCTCCTGTGTGGTTCGTTTGGCATTCGATATTGATATCCTCCATGTGTCAAGTTGGTCCCTGGACAAAGTAAATCACCAGCCCCGCATTCCGAGGCTTATAACCAGAACCGACACATTCGCTTCTGCCATGTGCGCAGGGAAATGGGACTAAGATGGACTAAGGGGTCTTGGAGACGCCCTTGGGAACGAGTCAAATTCGATCCCCGAAACCACGTGGATCCCAGTCATTGGCTTCTCTCACGAAATTTGGTTTAGCGGAAACCATGACTGAACAGCACTGTACAAATGAATCTCCGTGAGTTGGATCCACTCTCGGCAGGATTGCGGGATATCCTGTGGATATCGTCATTGTGCGGAGTAAATTTCACCGAAAAGAATGGTTGTTATTGGTTGTTACATGTTGGAATGTTTCATTACACGTTACATCACGTTACATTGTGTCAAGGAGTCCTCTGATTCCATTGGATGTGGGAGTTCACCAGGAAGACAAGACCATCTGTGACAACAAGGTGGTCACATCGTACCTTGGAAGCGTAAAACGACGGTGAGACATGGTGAGACTGTGCAGGCAGCCAAGATGGAGATATCAGCAGCACGAGGCAATCATGGTTTACTTAGTTGACTTTAGTTGGGAAGTGGTTGGTAGCGGATGATTCTCCCTGACTTTAAGATGTTGAGTGAAACCACCAGATGACAAGTTGACAGTTCATGGGGTCCCTTTGGTACATCTTGGTACATTTTGGTACATGTTCTCATGTTCCTCCCACAGTGAACGATGTGAACGATGTTTTCACCCTACCGAGGCACTATACCGTTTTGAACTTTGTCCCGAAGAACTTGCTGGAGCAGCTACTGGGCGGTTGGTCCTGCAGTTTTCAGACAGGTCCAAGGAGATACTGTAACCGTTTTTTATCACCAAGATATACTGTAACAAACTAACATACCATATATACCATGTAACATACTATAAAATATTCTAAAATACTACTATAGTAGTTACTATATGTTACTATAACTCACCCCTTTTGAATATGTTTGATATGATTGTGTTCGTCCTCATATCTGGGGGACCCATTCCGCAGCAAATGTGGTGACATTTGACGCTACGAAATCCACTGTGGGCATGTTGACAGAAACAGCTAAGGACAGCTTGGATGGGTTTCGGGTCGAGGGCTGCACCACTCATTTTATAGGGCATGTATGTCATGTCAGCTATGTCGGCATGTATCACTTGATCCCCATTGATCCAAGGTTTGCCAAACCTGCCAATATGTACTTCCTGTTCCTGATGTGTTTGCAGACGATCCCAGAGGCAACTGCACCGACTGTCGTGAACTTCTTTGTGATACTAACTAACAGTTACTAACACTATAACACTATACTAACCATTTGTGAAAGCATCCAGAAATGGGCCAAGGAAAAGGGTTTTCCGATCCCTTCTGTGACACACCAGTGTCTCCACTGTCTTGACATGAATCCGAACAGAACACTAGACAACATTTCTCTTGGATCGAAACCTGACTTGGTGGAATTAGTTGATCCATGTTGATCCTGTACTGGTGTGAGGTGCTCTGGTTTCAGTCGCTTCGACTTGCTCGAATGATAAGATCCAAATTGACAGGTGACCGTCACAGGGCAGATTCCAACGATTGCATTTCCGTTGGTGTGACTCGCCGGGATCAACTCGGAAAGGGATGGCAGGGATGGCAGGGATGGGCGATGGGTGTGAATGGGGATCAGATGGGATCAGGCAAATCAGCCTGTTCTCTCAAAGACCATCCCCACCATCATCCCTATCCCTTGCATCTACCAAACTCTGCACGTGCCCCATGTGCTCGAACTGCCGGAACTTGAGGACGGTGATAGTGATGAACGCCTTGAAGGAGCGCCGGGTATCTGGTTTCCGATGTGTCTGCTGCAAAATCGGTTGATTTTTCACATTAAGATAGCTTCAGCATCCTTCAGCTCGTTTTCAGATTTGAACATGTTGAACCGTTGGACCCACTAAAGATAGTAAAGCGATGCTTAGCCACTGCAGGACGCCTTGGAGGATTGGAGGAGACACAAATCCGATCGCAGCTCGGTTTTTTACTCCCCGTTGGTTCGTTTCCCCTTGTTTTTGGGATCACATAGCTAGATGGTTGCCAACCAATTCAAGCCAGTGAGGATATTTATCGCGTTTTTTGCCATTCTTGGATCATTTTTCAACTATTCCTCGGCCATTCTTCAATCTTTTTCCCCTTGAGGCCCAAGGTTTCCCAGCTATGCCAGCTATGCCAGCGCCAGCCGTGAGGTGAAGAGAACGAGCGCGAGGTCTTAGCGATGGAGAACGGCAAGTTGAAGTCACGCCGTTGGTGTGATCTCCACGCCCCTCGCACCGCTGGGGCTGGGGCAAACCTGGCACCCCAAAAAGGGAATATGCTGAGGTGGCTCCAAAGGCTTGTCTATGTGGAATATGTGGGAATTATTCGCAACCTTTCAACTCTTTTCAATACGTTTCAGAACTGAAATTCGATGCAAAGTTATAGTGTGCCCCTTCACCTCCAGCGTCAAGGTTGGTAGCATGGTGGTGGTGAGGCCTCCGATGTGTCAAGGGGTGCAACCAACAAGAATTGAAGACTGAAACCAGCAAAAATTGCGGAATTCGCTTGATCTTAAGAAGAGAAGTGGGGATGTCGCCAACTATCATTGTGTTTTTTTAATTGCTGACAGCCGCTTCTTGCTTTCGAACCCGCGATCTTTTCTCCATTCCCCGTCGAAATAGGATGATGATCACTGATGACTTTCATTTTTGTCTGCACCACCCAATCTGTTGACTGTCCCCAGATTTGTCGATGAACAAACAATTTTTCATGATGCTTGTTGGAGCTTTCCAAGAACAAGAGGTTCAGAGGGGACAAAGTGAAGAGTGAGAAGAACGAAACGACACAGGGAGCTGCCAAAAAGCTGCGCAATATGCCTACCAGAGAAGCAGTGTCAACCTACAAAGTTTGTCTTTTCTTTGCCAAACACGAAGTCCCAAACTCTGCCAGGCAAAACGAATATGTGCCAGCGGATTTGGCTGCTGAGCTGATTGAGCTGGGATTTGGGGATTGGTCAGGGCTTTTCTTACGAGATGATAAGATTGGCCAAGATACTGGAGGTCCAGATGTGGCCCTCAGCTTCACTGAGTAAAATTGTTGTTTTCTATAAGGCCCTGTTGACAAAAATCGGGGACAGGATTGAGCCATGCTTTTGGCTCTTGGTCTACATGTCAGTGTGACTGTAGAGGTGTCTGAAGGGTTCGCTTTAGCCAGGGAAACCAACACGGAAACCATTGTTGGAACTGAAATCCAGCAGGGATTGTAGAGGTTGATGAGCAACTGTAGCAACCTCCAAATATTGTAATTCTATTGTAGTTCAAGGGTCTCCGGGTCTCCTCGACTGAAGCTGTCAGGTGTTGCTGTCGACTTCACATGAAGAGGGCCATGTGTCTTGGACACCGACCAAGATCTAGGAGCTACAGATAGCTACAGATAGCTACAGTTGCTCTGGGAATTGGGGTCGCTGAAATTCATTGCTTTACCACAGAATTCCCTTCAGCCATATGTGGTGCCATACGTCATCGTGTGCCATCCTAGACATTTGTATGGGCTGGGATGTCCACGTTACATGGAGATGGAAGATCTGGAAGATCTGGAAGCCTGAAAGGAAAGAAAGGAAAGTAGCGCAAAACGAGCTTTCGCCGAGAGGTCCTTGTTGGATCAACGCACGTGGTGTCCCACATTCCATGGCATTCCATGGCATTCCATGGCATTCCATGTGCACCGAAGTTCACCATTCCGGGTCGATGTTGTTCATGGCATGGGACAAATTGCACCCCAGATTTTTTCCACATCTGCCAAGGTCTATATTGAGACTGCCAACTTGGATGGAGAGACCAACCTGAAGACCAAAATGGCGGGGGGGGTGTTGAGGGTGCATGAGGGTCCATGAGGGTGCAAGGTTTGCGAGCAGATGGTTACAAGTTGGCCCGGAGATACCGTAGCTGCTACTAACTGCTGTAGCTATCATCCAAGTGCTGTAGCTATTTGGTTGCATGTGGCATGAGCTGCTACTTTCTGCCATCTACTTGGTAGTTTCCAAGGATTTTAACAACTTTGGCGTCTTGACCAGGCACCCAACCAGAGCTTTAAGCTCGTGGGGCACCACGCCATCTGGCAGCACTTCCTGGGCAGAGTTTTCCGCTGATTTGAAGAAATAGTCTGAATGCCCATTTATGCCAACCCTCCTCTGTACTACCAGTTTTTTTTCCTGGGGGTTCAGTACGCTTTTTAAAAAACACTATTTTCCAAAAATCTAGCAGACAGTGGGTGAGGGTCCCGGGGCATGATATGGGGCCAGGAATAAAATATCATACCAAAAAAGGCCCAGATTTTTTTTCCTGAAAGCTTCCTGACGTACAGTGACAGGAAATCAATTTCTGCCTGTTGTGATTGAGGGGGGGTTGATCTATCAGTCTGTGTATGTAAGGCATCAGGAAATCAATCATGAATGACTCTGATAACGGGTAAGTTTGTAGAATTCCCAAGGTTAGTAGCCAGGAATTTGAAGGTGGATGGATCAAATGGGAGTTTACTAGAACATATCTAAATGTCAACCCCAGGAAAAAATGTACCATGATTAATTGAGGGGGTATGATTCTTTACATGACTTTGCAAAAGGGTACAAAGACATATGTTCACCTTCACCAACCAAAAAAGTGACTTCAAGAGGCCAAGGCGCAGGGGTCAAAAATAAAATCCAAGGGGCTGGACCTTTTTTGACTGAATACTTGCGGATGATCTTCAAAGGTTGGCCCACAGGAAAAAAGTCGTATCTCCAGACCAATCATCCACAGATAGGACATGATGGGACGAATTCAAGAATTTTGTGTCAACGCGCCCAAATTGCAAAACAGGCGTGTTTTTTCTGAAAATACATTTGTCCATGCAAAAGGGTTGCGCATTGCCGTGGGCATCTGCCGGACCGCACTCGTGAAGCCGTGGACTCTGAAAAACTGCGAGCTGTCAGCCGGGAAGTCAGGTGCCAGGAATTCATTTTTTTCCGTATCAGATTGAGGGGGGGGAAGATATGGCATGTTACCAACGCAAGCATCCAGGAAATAATTTTTTTTACTTGGATACCAGAGGGGTAAATTTATTGGATGTTGGACGTTGGGCACCAGGAAATTAGCAAAAAAAATCAAAAAGGCCGTTGGAAGTGAGATTTCGGCTTCAGAGGTTAGGAGCCAGGAATTTAAAGCTCTAAAACCTCTCTCAAAGGTTAGGGGTCATAATTTTAGACCGATTTTTTTCTAGGACTGTACCCCACGTTGGAGTACAGACGGGGATTATGCCATTTATGCCATTTATGCGGGTCAAATATAACATGCTGGAACCGTTGTTTTTTTTCAATGCCAACCGCCAAACAGTGGCTGTCAGCGGCCGTCAGCGGCTGAGGAGACCATGGAACAAGCAGCTCTGGCCGCGTGCGCGCTGGACATGTACTGTGCATCTTGGCGAAGCTCCAGCATCCAATGCGGCCCTTTCACCAACATGGTGGGTTGGGTGTTGACCGGGGAAAGTGTGGGGGGAATTGATTTGCATTTATTGATATGATGCTGCTATGAAAATATTTCAAAATATGATAAGTTTCCTGATTAAGATGCAATTGTATGCTATTGTTATAGATTTGAAACTGAAATGAAATGATATGATATTACATGAGGATACAATGGCAACATCATTGTTTGCTGGTGAAATTTAACATCGACCCAAGGACTTGTTGGACTCCAGGTCCTTAGCTCTGACCGAGGAATGCGAGCTGCCGAACGAGTTTCTCTACACCTTCGCATCTCAGCTTCCAATGTTCGGTGAGACTTTCAGAAATTGAGGAAATTTGGTTCCGGCCTTTTTGGGCGTTTTTGGATGGGCAGATTTGGGCAGACAACACCGAGGCTGGCAACATCACCGTGAACGCTCAAGGCCTGCCTGATCCGCCCGGAAATACATTGCATAGCAAAGATGATCCCAAACGACGGCTAATATATAGTAATATTAGATAATTAGATATATGAATTATATGATTTACATGATATATGTCATCAGCTTGTAGGGCACCTCATATTATAGTCAATCCATAAAGATGTGCTCTGATCGATTTTGGTAGATGTAATGTGGTTTCAAGAGCTGCATCCAATTTCGGTCTCCAGTTGGAAGCCATTCAATTCATCCATCCACTGTGGGTGCCACAAATGTCCCATTGCCATCCATTGCCAGCGTATCACTTGAAGCTGGATATCACTAGCAAGGTGAAATGACTCGTGGAGTCCTCCGAAGTACTACATTGAAGTATAGGTGGAACAGGTGGCTAGTCCTAAACCTGTTTTAAGGATCAGGGCCATCTTCCCATCCCCCTTTGTGCCGTGATGATAGGCAAGAAAGGAAACATCTCTGTGGACGAGCAGCACGTGCTCCTCCGTGGTTGTCACTCGTGCAGAATTTGTCCGCAGAAATCCATGTCTTCGAAAGAAATGTTGGAGCCCATTGGGGAAAACAAAAGGGGTTCAATGGAGGATGGTATAGAATGGTATAGGATGGTGGATCATGGTGGATCATGGTTGAGGCAAAGTGAAGAACATCGCTTGGTGCTTGGGCTCAGTGATCTACAGTGGCAAGGAGATATGGCGGGCGATGTGGTTTTCCGGTTGATTCCTGCGGTGGAGGTCAGTTTTGCAAAGGTGTGTGAATGTGATACAAAGAGTGTGTTGTTTTTGGGCCCATGCGGTGTTCGAATGATTGGGTGGACTGAACAATACTACCAACAAGACCAGTGTATCTGTACAGTGTATCCCAATGTATCACACATTTTAGACTCCTCGTCTTCAGGCAGGATGGCTTAGTCAATGTTCTTCGTTTGAACTTGACAACTAGGTAACTAGGGGAAGTCGCTGCTTCCAGGAGACCAAGATCATGATGAACAGCAAGAAGCAGAAGGTGAGACCCTAACTTCAGCCGTGACAACCAATGCTTGAAACCTAGTGACCTAGTGGTGTTGAAAGGACTGGTTTTCCATTTAAAAAAAACTGAAATGTGTATTTGCTCAGTGTAATCCTTTAGCCGCTTTAGCCTCCTGAATTTAGTGCAAATTTCGACGACTGCGCTGACCGTGTGGACCAATTGGACTCAAAGTTGTCGCCAGTCCATGCTGGGATCAGGAAATATCCGAAACCTGTCCTTTTTGGATCATTTCTAACATGGCATAGTCATGCATAGTCCGGAAAGACTGCCCATCGAAAGCTTAACCGTAACCCAGACATTTCACAAGCCCATCTTGGGGTCTCCAGGGCCGAAAGATCTCCCACTTAGAGCGTGACGTTGGCAAGTCTCCCGGCCATGGGGTGCCAGTGATGGAAAGTTGGAGAGTAGTTGCACCCTCGGTGGACTTTCAACCTCGGTTTTGGATGGTTTTGGTCATTTGCTGGGCTCATCCTCTGAGTTTAACCCGCCCAAAGTTTCCAACCTCGGGGCCACCAAAACAAACAGAGGGGGCAGCTATGGCTCCATTTTTGATCCAAGGCTCACCTGTTTGATCTTCGCCATTCAGAGCCTCGGCACAGAGGGAGGTGCTCTAGGATGTCAGTGGCACAGGGATTCCGTGGTAAAATATTGATCCAGTGGGCCATTGATCCAGAGATGAATCTCCTGACGATGACTGTGGTGTCATTTATCGAACTCTGATTTACGCAAGTTCTTCCCACCACAACAAACGAGCAAAATCAAGCAAACAGGTCCATCAAAGTGACAAGAATGCCACACTCTTCACCTACTACAGGGATTAGGGGCTTCAATTATTTACATGGCTGGAAAAATCAACATGGAACAATTGCCAGGACTCCGATAGGGTAATAGTTCTCCATCTCTCCATTGTTGGGGTTTCTATACTGTCTATATTAGAGACAAGAATCTCCACGTTTGCTGGTTTGATATCCATTGCAGGGTTTTGGCCATACCAAAAGCCATTCTATACTATGTTGAACATAGATGTGGGCATCATCATCATCATCATCATCATCATCATCATCATCATCACCACGTCATGTATGTATATATATATATATTATATTCCCGCACACCTATCCCAAAAAGCATCTGTCAAAACCACCAGTGCCCCATTGCCTCAGGATGGTCCTTTGCCTCATTGCTGCCATCGCCAGTGCCATCTTCGAGACGTCAGAGGCATCGGTGACTGGGAAAGGTTGACCAAGGCATTTGGAACCGATTTGTGGCTGTGTAGTGAATTAATCCAGGCGTAGCCAAAGTCCCAGAAATTCAGGTTAGACAGCACAACACACGACGGGCGGCGCCATGGCAAGGAGAACCTGCGGAAGAAGTATTTGAACCTCACTGATGCGGATGGCAACGCCCGCAATGCTCTCTTAGCACCTTGGACCCGGAGAATAAACCATGATAAGAGTCAGATTCTGCATATGCCTATAGCTAGTGTGGTAGGTTAGGTTCCCCAAATGTAAACAGCCCCTCCTGGAGACTATGAATCCCATTTCACTCATAAATGTTCTGCATTTACAATAAGATATATATATATTGTTCATACATGGTCATACAATATATTTTTTGCTGTCACACTGGCAACAAGTTCTCTACCATGTTGGACAGCTGTGGATCTCAACGGAGAACTGAGGTGTTGCTCATCCGCTGCTTGGCGCGGGCGTCGTGGCATTCCACGTCAAAGCCATCCTTTGGTATTTTCCAACGTAAGAATTCTACAAGAATTTTAGCGACATATAACAATTGTGTAACAGGATAGAATTGGAATGATATCGCAGTTGAATAGGATTGCTCGACCTAAATATAGTGTACGTTTATAGTCATGCATCATGTCGGTCGTTCTACGAATTCTCCCAGCTCAATGTCATCTAAAAGCTAGCCTTCTAAAGTCTCGTATTCAACTGCCACGCAGCAGTGAATTTCCATAAGTATCATTAGTGGGTATGATCCCAGGAAGCAGCCATGAGAGGCACCATCAGTTGGAAAGGATTTTCGAGGAATTTGGAATTTGGCCTGAGGTTTCTTCAATTTCATGCTGCTGTTTTCGAACTTCATTCCCATCTCTCTGATTGCAACTCAGCAGCAGACCGAGTCGAGCCAATTGGTTGGCACCTCGCGAAAGTTGGAAACACATTTGGAGCCTCAGCCCACTTTCTAGTTCCGGTATGCTGACAAATGGAGCAATGGAAGGTAATCGTTTCCAAACAAGAAGTGACATACAAGAGAATTTCCCAAGATGACATCTCAATTCAAAAGCAAAACATCGGTTGGTAACTGAGACATCTTAATGTTGTTTTCTGCTCTCCGAGTTGCTTTGCATATGCACTTACCGCATACCGCATACTTACCTGGGAAGATCTGGTCTTCGACATTGGCCTGGGCTTGGCGGCACCTGGGCAGGTCTCCATGAGCTTCGCCAAGTTGGCACAGATTTTTTTCTTCTATGCGGACAATGACATGATTTACCAGGCGCGCACGGGTGGAGATACCTTTGTAGAAGTTCGGCAGATTTGATCCTTGAGAAACCTTGGGTGCCATTGCTCAAATGAACAAAAAACGAAACGAATGGCTTCAACGGCTTCAACGGCTTTACAGTATACTGATGTAGACTTAGTAACTTAGTATGCATCTGTATACTTTGATTCATCCGCTCGGGCTGGCATCCCACACCATCTTTTCCTACTGATTTGGCCAGGGCATTCATTGCATGCCGCGGACTTCGGATCTCAATGAAGAATTGGGACAAGTGGAGTACGTCTTCTCGGCCACTTGGTACTTGCATTGACACCGCAGTTTCGAAAGCACTGCTGTACTGAAAGCAATCCCTCAATCCGACTCAATCCCGAAGAGTTGTACATCTCTGCTCTTGGACAGTCTGCATCACTTTTCAAGGCATCTTTTTGTGAATTATCAGAGTAAATAAACAGATAAAGCTGCCAAGTCACTGTGGCCATGAGCTCAGGACAAAACCGGTACACTTACTTGCTGCTCGGCATGAAAATGGATGGCGCGCTCCCTGAAAATGGTTTCAAGCTCGTGAAAGGTTGGGAGTTTCAAGTTTTCGAAAGGGTCAAGAGTCAAGAGACTGGTTTTTCGCCATGCTCTCTGAGCTCCTTCCAGGCAATGTGATGGACTTCCGCAAGTTCTGTGTCAAAGGCATCACTTATGGCCAGGCCTGGTGTCGAGGTTGTGATGAAGATAGTAACCGCAGTAACGTTCAGGTAGATCGCTGCCCCGCACGCTGGTAACTCATTGGTCTTTGTCACGCTGTCATGGAGTTCCTGTGAGAAATGACGAGGGCTCATGTAGCGTGCCAGGGCATGACGGAGATCAAGAGACAGGTCACGGCCTTAGTTTGCTCCAATTCCTTCGTTTCTGCCTTCATGTGGTCAATATTTGGTCAATATTTGGTCAGTCTGGTCATGTTGGCTCAGGCTGGCCCCTGATCGATGATTAGAATGATTAGATCCCCATCGTTAGGTCTTGGAAAAAGGGCTGGTCCAGTTTGACCTACGATTCTTGAGCCGCACAGGGCATCCAGAACCCAACTTTCTTCGGAACTTGGGTTTCTGGGTTCAAAGCTTCCCCAGACAGATCCGGGGCGGCACAGAAACGGCATGGTGGCATCATTCACCATCCAGATTTGAGCCATATCCCAGATATCCCTAAAGTAATGATGCGATTCATGCAGATTTTTTGAAATAATGACCTCGTGAACCTTGGGTTTTGGCGGCTTCACCGAGGTGATGATGAAGATGGGAAAGACGGTGGAGGACATGGATCTGGGTTCCCTCCATGCCGGGCTGATGGTTTCGATGGGTTCCAATCTGTTTTATGTATCTTTATGTTCTAATATGTTCTTCTATGTTCTACTGTACCTGGTACTTGTCAATAAGGTGCTGAATTGCCAGATATTTTTTCGGGTTGAAGCGAGATTTTGTTTGAGACGAGGGAATTGGGGATTCATGGCGATGCAGAGTTTCATCCAGGCTTCAGAGATCAGCCACGGTGCCAGGAGCCACCCGTCGCAGAACCAGGTGCCAAGAGGACAGCGCTGTTTTTTTTGGCTGGTCGTGTACCGTACCCATCCACGGCATGTTGATGGATTGCCTTCCGTTAGCGGATTTTGAGGTCGGGATCCAGAACGGTATTCTAAGAGATTAAACTCGCCGCGAAACATGGAGAGTTGATTCTCCCCGAACCTCAGGAAATCTCCTGATGCATTCCCGAAAATCCTGCCACAAATGGAAGACAAATGTCTCGTCTATTTCCCGCCATCAACATGGCAAGACTTCTGGTTGCCATTCATTGTGGCTGGACCTGAAAACTCATCCAAGGAATTGAATGCTTACCCTCTGGCGGCAAACGCACCTGGCATGGGAAAATCCCTCAATTTGTAGATGAGATTCCTCAGCAAAGTCTACTAAGTTTACTAAGTCTACTAAAACTATCCTGGGATTTTCCATTGCCATCCACATCTGCAGGACTCCCCACGTTGATCTAGTAGATCCAAGGATCGACGAGCTCATGAGGTCCTGAACCGTGCCTGGGGTCATGTTAGGTTTGGTTCATGGCTCAGATGGTTGCCAACAAATATGGGGGTGGATCCACAAAAAAACTCAAAAAAACATGGAAATGATATGTGCAGATATACAATTATCATCAATTATCAACTAACTAGTCATCATTGCCTACTGGGTTGTCTTCGCATGTTCATGCTTTGCTCATGCATGGCACCACTGTCATCCGTCACTCAAGCTTTGGGCTGCGTGCCGTGGAAAGCGTGCGGCGCGCTGTGTGAGGCAGGGCTCCGTGAGGGTGTTACAAAAGTGGCAGAAATTTGTGGAGAATCCAGCACAAAATGGATCAAGATTAGGGAATGGCATCTGACATACCAGGTGTAATTCATCGTTATCGGAGATGGCCATTCAAATTTTGCCTTTGATATGTCACTTGACCTGTCTTTGGTTCACCAGGAGGACCATGACGGACGAGAAGAAGAAACCTTCGCGTGCAGCGACGCCGCCACCCAAGGATGGGGGGAACCAGTTGAACCAAAGCTGTCTTGCTGTAGATGGTCAAGGTCGAACTGGCAAGGGCCATCAACAAGTTCCCCATCCTCAACGATCCCCCAAATCGTGCCCTTCTATTGCGCAAAGGATGTATCCCCACATCCTTGATGACCTTTTGACTTACATTTGTTTGATGCTTGCTGCATTATTAGAAGATCAACGGAAAATCCAGTTGTGAAGCATCAGAATGAGCTGCTGTTCTCAGGACCTGACCCTAGGATTTGATCATGAGAACACACCAAGACACTACTATCAGTACTATCAGTACTTATACTTTGAAGTCTTATGAAATTGTATGAAATTGTGATACCTTAAAATCCAATGGAAACTGCTTATTCAAGCATAATATGGGAACATCTCAACATCTTGCGTAAGCCGCCTGGCGCAATATCCGAAAGGAGCGGGTGAAGGAAGCAGAGAAGCTGGGCATTGAATTTTCGCTGGGAAATTGGCGGAAAATCTTAGCGCTGAAAGGACTGGACAGGATTTACTTCGCAAAAATGACTGAAATCGGATCACCTTGACAGATGAGACTGTTCAAAATGTGCTATGTGCTGCTTCAACGAGTTTCCCATCAAAGCTCCTTGCACGGGCTACCGGATATCCTGGTGAAGATATAGCTACCCGAAACTGGGCGCCTGGGAGTTTATTGTGACGCTCCTGTTTGACCTAGGAAGGTGGCAACGACGAAGGCCTGTGATCGAACCATCCCCAGCAACGATCCTGATCCGCTCATGGACTTCATGGACGCCATGGAAAGTCATGGACATGCTACAAGCTGCTACAGCAACTCTTGGTTTTAGCCGATTGGAGAAAGCGTAAGCCGGACTCAAAGAAAAATATGTTACAAGTTGTTACAAGAGGGTTGTACCGGTGCGGTCGCCATGGATCATCCAGTCTGACCGACGTGCCAGGAAGAGAAAAGGGAGCTGGAATTTGGAGGTCCAGTTCTAGACTTAGATTCCTGAAAGGAGTCCACTGGCCGAAGCGCACTTGAATTCATTTTGATCTCCCATCCTGATCATCCTGATCACATCCTGATTTCGGTTTCGCACTGAGGTTGGAAACCTTTTTATCATGGTCACTTCTCACATTCTGATGTCACTTGTCCGCATCAGATGCAGCTTGAATCTTCTGAAATCTTCTGAAATCCAGCATTTGGTTTCAAGCACTGGAGAGTTCACCATTGCAGAAATGTTGGGACAAAAAGGTTGCTAGAAAACTCCTCAGGCCGTTACTGGTGAACACAGAATTTGTACAATTGATTTGTTTTGTATTGAAGCTGTTGTTTCTCCTCTCAAACAGGCGAAAGACATTGGTCCTCTCAAAGTCCTTTTATCTTTGGCTCTTCGAACACCTGAGATCAAACTCGACCAAACTCAAAGGAAATTCCATTATCTGCAGATTATCTGCAGATTATCTGCAGATTATCTGCAGATTATCTGCAGAGATGTTCATCTTAAAACGGTCCTCCTTTGGAAGCCACAGTGAAGTTGTCAATTCGTCGCCCAGGTATTGCATGGCCGCCTCACTGCCACTTGGCGTGTTTTGGGACGTCGAAGGGTTGCAGTGTCTTGGGAGCCAAAACAAAAGCTGATGCTGAGAGTCTGAAGTTGTAGAAAACTCCGCTGGGACAAATCCACCCCGGCATTGTTTGAAATGGAGCCTAGTGGCCTAGTGGAACTTCACAAATGTTTACCTGATCCTCCATGCCACAAGGTACGGCAGCGAGCCGATGCAGTATGCCGGGCACTCATTGAGTCCTGGAAAGCGATGGTGAGACGAAACTCCAATTGTTTCAGCAAAATTTGGTATTTCAGCGGCGTTTTTCACCCCAAGGGCCCAAGGGGATTGGATGTCCGAAACGGGAGAGTAGACACCGCAGGAATACCAACTATGTGGATCATGTTTTCATTACTTCCACCTTAGCACCCTTAGCACCTTAGCACCTCTGTCGATTTGGCCGCTCAGGTGCCAACCATCAAGTCCGTCTCTTGGTTCTTGTGCTGCTCGGCTGGACAGGCTGCTGCCTTCCCAGTTATCCTACTTGGTGGCTCACATCAGGTGGGACTAGGCCCAGAATTTGGTAGTTTCCGCCATGCAACTAGAATATGGTTGTCCACTCTGTATTTTGATTTGTTTGCCAATTTGCCAACTGTCATAGTCTCCAACATGTGACCATTCCAAGCAAAGCAACGGGTGTTCAACTTTTTGATCTGTACCGCCTATTCATGCCTATACCATTCAACACCAAGACAACTCCTTAAACAACTTCTTGATGGCATCCCAGGCTATCACGCCTCGCAAGTCCTGTTGGCTCGGTATATGCCAGGCGGGCTGCAATTCCAAAGGTTGGGTTTCAGTTCCAGGTTGAAAAGCCCCTGCCAGCAGAGATGACGACAGCAGGTGTGCTGGTCCAAACCAATGGCTTGGATTACCCATGCAACGGCCACTGGGCTGCCTCATGGATTCCTGCGTTTATTTTGGCAAATATCCAAACCTCTTTGATTTCTTGTCAATTCTTGAAGACATCGCCAACTTAAGGCACTTCTAACCCTTAAGGCTTGATCCTGTGAATGTGTATTTTCCCAATGGATCTCAACCTATGTTTGTGTGCATCAAATCTATTATTGTAACCGATCTCTCCTTCACAACATTGTGTGCCAAAAGTGCCAAAACCCCGTGCTTGGTTCATTTCCAGCGCCACGTACTGAGCGGCGCTGAGTGCTGAGGTTATTGGAGCTTTTGGGCCACCCTGGGGGGTGCCTTCCTGTTGCACCTCGTGGGCATCTTCGATCTCACGACTTTGGTCAAGGAGTATCCGTGCCTTGCCGGGGTGATCCGTTGGGGTATGGAAGTTTTATGAAGTTTTGAGGTGTACCCAGGTTGGGTTGATGGGGTTGATGATATGAACCCAAAATTGTTGGATTTTGTCCCGGTATAACCCGGTATAACCCGGTTACCAAGGTCATTCTTGACGACAGCCATCGTTCTTGGCGACATCTACTCGGTGATCATCCACGTTTGTCACGCCACTGCGGCCAAGTATGTGTCGAAGATGGAGAACTGGTTGGAAGTTGTAACGACTTAAGATGTTGCCCAAAATTGGGATCGCAATTCCTGATGACATCAATGAACTTTAAGTTTTGAATCTCAAACTCAAACACTTCAATGATGATCTGGGTGAGTCATCAGGATTTTCAGCGATATGTCTCAGGATCCCATCGGTCGCCTGAGGCCAAAGGCAAAGAGCTAACCAGCATCTACGACTTCTTTATTGGACGGAGGGAGGGGGCGGTAGTTCTGGAGCGGCTCTTAGGTTTTGATGCGTTTTCGCTTCATTTCTTGAATAGTTACATTTAATGTGGCTGGATTTGTTCGCAAATCTCACTTCTTGCATAGGGCCCTGCTTTGGTCCAATGGTTGCCAGGTCAGGGTTTTGAGGTCAGTAAAAACGCTGTCAACGAGAGACCAGCTGCATATCGCTGGATGGCAGGAACAGCATTGCATCCTCGCGTAGGCAAACTGGTCGACGTGACTTGTCCAAGATGTCTTTGATGGCATTGGATGTTCAGTTGTACAACACATTGGATGCAGATCTTTCAGAACTTTCCAATATGTTGTTCCATTTCCCAAAAGAACGAAGCCATAATACGGCATACGCCACAATCCCCAATGGACTTAAATTGACCCCTTTTTTTGGTGAATCTTGTAACAGTCGTGTAGCTTCCATATGCTTCCATGTTTCCTAACGTTTCACTGCCCTGAGGTGAAGATGGTTGCAGAGACCCGCGTGTCCTGGACGCTGCTGTTGCTCATCACTTTGGGTTGTCGCTGGGCATGGTGCGTTCTCTTCGGTGTTTTTTCTCATTTTTGTTTCACCGTTTTTCATCGTTTAACAGTTGAACACGAATTCATCCTGATGTTGTTTATGTGTGTTTATATACTCAAACTTTGCCAAGACCTGGTTATCCAATGAATTCCTCAAGACAAAACCAAATAGCAAATGGTGACACCACTTCTGGAATACGTCGGTTTCCAATCTTGAGGGGTTGAAACTGTGAAAACTGTTGACATGTCTCCACTGTGTTTCAGGTTTCATTGAGTCTCAGCGACGTTTGGGCAGCACTACCCCGTCACCGGTGGCCTTCATGGTCTTGGCGCATCTTTTGTATGGTAACGCTTGCGCTAAAGGCAGGTGAAGCCTGGAAAGTACGGGAATGTACGGGATGTGTGTTATTTTAAAAGACAAAAATGGTATACGGTATGTGGATGATGTGGATGTATTTCCCATTTACTTGTTGAACATGGTGTGATTCTGTGTGACTTTACATTGCAATCTTTGTTTGCTAGAGGTCAGTAAAGCTTCCATGCCCGAGTTTTGTTTGGGTCGATGTCGGATTAGGGTCTGAGTCAGACCCAGCAGATTCCAGTGCTGCTCATCACAGATGAGCAAACCTCATGGGCAGGAGAGCATTTCATTCCCTACACTTGGGATATGACCACCGAGAAGTTTGGCTGGATGTCTCTTGACGCAGACCGAAAGTTTGTTTACCCAATGTGTGAAATTGGGTTTCCCCCTACACATTCCTACACCACATTTAGGGAGGAAATGGCATACCCGGGCCCACGGATTGGGTGCAACGAGGCTGTGCTGGTGGAACCTTGCAGGAGTTCCCTTGCTCTACTGCTATCAGTGCCTCGTTCCGTGGGATCAAGCAACCAAACTTGACCTAAATGAAGAGGCAACAGACAGAACAAACAGTGGTTTGGTACCCAGGATGGCAACCAAAGTGTTTCATACTTTGGGATGTGCTGAAACCAGACTTCAAATAGGCCCCCACCTGAATTAATGTGGCAAGATCACCTATTTTAGACATCCGCCCAATTGGATGCAGGATTTGTTCTTGTAATCTTAGTATATTAAACAGTGAGCCTGCAACTAAAGCGCAATGATGGTATTTTCCAGCTCAAATTCAAACTAGCCCAATGCTTCACGACAAGGTTAGTACTTAGTCAGAACACCTGGGAGTGCTTGAAGTTTCCAAGGGATCTTCACATGATGGTCCATTGTGATTAGATTTACGCCATGCCAGATCTCCCAGAAGCTTCCTTGTCGCTTCCTTGTCGCCATCAAGGTCGCTCTTCCTGTGTAAGCATGCCTGGAATGATCTCACCCTGCCACCATTCGCCAGCGTCTACTACGCAGCTTCTCGACACCAATCTGCCGGAGTTATGATCCACATGATCCACGACGATTCATGACTCCGACCCAAGTCTTTGTGCCTGTTAGTTGTTTGCCTGGTGGATCTGGTGGTCTGCAGATTTGGGATACACTTCACAAGTGGTTCGTGTATCTCATGGACTGTCTAGCATTTTTGGAGATGTGGAAGCTCACCCGTGTCCGGGAAGGGAGGACAACGATCTGAGGTGTTGTCTATCTGCCTGGTGCTGGCCTATTGCATTTGGGATGAGGCAAACTACCAAAAGTGCTACTTCAAGGCGGAGATGAGGCGTGCGGTCGTTGACGGTGGCAGAGACTGGGGATACACCACGATCTACCTATTCTACTCGCATGGACTTAATTATGTGGACAGAAAATCCCAAGGTCCGTAAATGATCTTCAAGCTAAAGGAATGATAAGCCATTGATAAGCCAATAAGCTTTGTACAAGATGGTTACGATGGTTACATGTTCGGGTCGGATGCGTCGGATGCGTCGGATGCCTAGAGTTGTGTGGTGATTGAAGTGATCCATTGGAATCCATTCTCCCAGGGGGCAGCTGATCCGAAGAGATTTGTTCCCTACTTTCCGACACGTCGAGAACCCGCAGCTTGACATGTGGTACGACAGGGGAGTCGATGATGCCTTTCTTTACTTGAATCAGTTGCCGGATGTTTGGAGAAACTATGTTTGAACCTGCTGTGAACTAGACTGTGCAGCTCCTTCCGTTCCCAAGGCTAGTGTGATGGTTGTCTTACAAATTACAAAGCAGAATATAGGTTCAAGCCTTGATCAAGCAATATGTTTGAAGCTATAGTTCTGTGAGTTCTGTGCGGGCACAAGTTGTATGACATGTGTCTTGGTCATTGGTGATCAGCAATAAACATCAATAAACAGCATGAATTCCACTGTGAACCTGGGAGATTTGGGAGATTTTGGGATCAATTGTGACATGGATCTGTGACGATTCTGTGTGATTCTGTGATTCTGTGCATCTTGGAACTTGGGGATGGGGATTGCTGGATCAACGCTGAAATCTGGCGCATGAGATGGTTAGAGATGACAAAGTTGAAGGATGTTGAAGGTTAGATATGGTTAGATCAGGTCTGGCTTGGTCATCCTCGGTCATATTAATCATATTGTATAAAATTGTACGCATGTGAAATCTTGTCAATTACATCCCCATGGAAGTGTACATAAACATACGTATAGATACACACAGTCACATTTGTAGATATCTACATCACATATATCATTGGACATGAAGATTATAAATTATATATAAAGTATATACATGTCCCAAGGAAATACATCAAGTGCGAGCAGGGCGTCTTGCTCACTGATGGATGGTCACCTGGCGATGCGAGAGCTTGTGATAGCTTGGGGCCATCCTGGACCTATCACAGTATGAATCCCTAATATCATAGCTGTCATAGCTGTCATAGCTGTCATAGCTGTCATAGCTGTCATGCTACATGCTGGGATATGCTTGGTCACCAAACTTGGTCACCAAACTTGGTGCTCCAAGAAACATCAGAAACAAACTGAGGCCCAAATCAGATCAGCCTGAAGCTGATGTCCACATCACATCACACTCTGGGTTTGATACCCATCCTGCCATGCGAACACGTCCCGACATGTTCAGGTATGGAAAAGCCAGAAAGATCCACTACACAGCCGACACGTCCCTTGGCATGTTGATGTCGTGAAGTTCTACAGGCGGAAACTTCTTGGTGTGAAGACATCAGCAGTTGAATATACCAGACTTCATTTGGCTCTTTGGGTTTGAAATCTCCGCGTCATCAGTTTTATCCCCACAAAACCTATTCCTTGCGCATAAGCACCGCAATTGTTTTGCTGATATTTGTAAGTTAAGTTAGTTAAGTTAGTTAAGTTAGTTTGCTTCCATAGCTATGCTATGCTATGCTGCTGGAGTCCTCACTTGGTTAACTCCCCAATTTCTTGTTGGCTATTTTGTTCGAATGTACGAGTCATATGAGTCATATCAAATCATGTTGGAAACCTGCCAGAAACCTCCAATTGGCGGCATGATTTTGGGTTTTGGGCAACGACTCGGGTTGACTCGGGTTGACCACGCACATTACTCTTCTTTCCGCAGGTGCATGGCCCTCCTTTGGGGCCTTGGCTGTGGTTTCAGCTCCTTCCTGCCGCACCTCAGCCACAAGAAAGGCTGCATTTGTTAAAGGGAAACACGTAGAAAAACATCAAAGTTTGGACAAAGATGGCCTGTGGGGGAGTTCTGATTGTGACCATTTCTCTCGAAGGTCGGTGAATCATGATTTGCCGAGAGAATTCCGGGACCAGAGTAGAGAGCCCACTGATTTGGCTCACATTTTATGTATGCCTATTGGGAAATATTGGGAATTCAATATATCTCAATCTTCTGATCCCTTCGTTGGAAACCTGCCGAAAAATTACATAACAATGAACCCTGATGCGAAATTTGAAAGAAGTGACGATCGATATAGAAACGATATATTTTCGGATAACCAAGCACATGGTACCGACAGGGTGCAGTGGCATGTTGCAGTGATATCATCGTTGTTTGGATAACCGGATGACCGGATGCCCTATTCCTGCGAGTACATAACAACCAACCGGCGGATTTCAAACATACCCACGGACTTGGGCAATTGCAAAAGATACTGAAGCATTCGGAACAGGTGTTGTAGCTAGAATGCCTGGTGCCCGGGTGCCCACAGTTGGAACAGTGGGAATGGCGGAATGGCCATCAATGGCAATGATTTGATTCTCTGAGCTCTAAAGATTCATCGATGGCCGTGATTTTTATCCAGATTTCAGGCCCCAGGCCCAGCAATAGGCCCACCAGTGTGCTAGGTTGCGTAGATGATCCATGGGTTGTCAACTGGTCAAGTGAATGGGTTACACAGTACCCCAAGATCAGTCGACTATACCCCAATGCAACTGGATGTTACACGATTCTACCTCAATATTCGATCATACTGATACTGAGTTTTACTGATACGCACTGGAACATCTTCAACTTGACTATGAAATCATATGAAATCTATGAAGATATCCTGAGTCACATCCCGAATCACATCCCGGCTGCAGGTATTTTTACTTTTGTTTCTTCGTGGCCATGATCAGCCACCGCGCCTTCCGAGACGAACAGCGCTGCGCCAAAAAGTACGGCGCCACCTGGGAGAAGTACATCAAGGTGGATGGTGGCCGGGTGACCAACGGATGCCCAGTTGAGAAGTGGCAAAAAATGACGAACGATCACTACATTATGATTATATGATGATTGCATGATGATGATCAATGATGAAATTTGTTGCGAAATGGATATATGATGGACCAAAAACATCCAAAAGCACTTTAAAGCCACCTTTCATATGGGGCAGCCTGCGACTCGTACCTAGTAGGATTTCAGAAGTGCAGAATCCTTTCAGCAATACTTCGGTGCCAGGCTGTGCCTTACAGACACCCGGCTGCACTACCAAAACCACGCATCTGATAAAAGGCCACAGCATTCCTTAGCCAAAGCAGAGAAAATGAACAGAAAATGCACAAAATATCGCTACACGATGCTTCTCATACTTTAATCTCCGACATTCTCCCACTTAAGGATTCATCCCAGGCGTATGGTGAGATGCCGTGCGCTCCTCAGAATCTTCCAAGGGTTTGTCTCTGGGAGGGACAGTATGTCATGCATTGTCATGCATTGTCATCAAATCATCGAGAAACAAGAATTTGACATAATTTGACATCATGCTCGAATTTCCCATCATTTCCCCATCTCACCTTCGAGCACCTCTCCAGGGCTCCCTTCCCGTGACCGGATCGGTGCGGGGTGGAGCCGGCGTGGAGCGCGGAAAGGATGAAATCTGTGACCAATCTGTGACTGAAATTTCTGGAGCCATCGCTATTGATGCAGAATGGATCAAAATCTCCAGTAGCAAGCAGAAAATGACACTAAATCGACTAAATCCAAACATTTGTTGCTGGGAGAACTTGTTTTTGTTGCACGTATCAGACCCCCTTCATTGCCATAAGTTGTAGTGAGTGGTGTGCTTTCCCGGAAATTGATAGGCACAACCCAGCAGTAGGGCGCATGGCCTTCAATCCACTCGCTTTAGACCGCTCTACTTCTTTTTTGCCTGTGCACATTCAATGGTGTTGTTTTTTGACTAGTAGCCTTGTATGAAACTGGCATGGCTCATGATATCATCCTGTGATTGCATCGGCAGGGTCCCTTAGAAGACCTTCATTTTGTTTCTGTTCAACTCTGCTGGTGTCAAATTCAGCACCTCGATTGGGTCAAATCCAGAGAAGTTTCCCCTTCACATCAGCTCTCAGCAGTCACCGCTTCCACAGCTTCTAATTTTGCTTCAATTCGTCAAGGGGAACTGTGGTCGGACATCAGCTCCGATGACAGTGGTTGACTTGAAGATTAGCTGCTCAAAATTGTGGCAATAACACTGAGACGATCAGAATTTTTCAATTTAACAACTCACCGGCTAATCTTCCAAAGCGCCAAGCATAGGACGGCAATGACACATGCCAAATCTACGAAAACCATGGAGATACCACCACTCAGAGGAGCTACAGATACAACTTTGACAGGGTCGTGTTTGCAGTGCACAGGGCTGCATTCAAGTGTTGCTTTGCAGTCTGACGTGTGGATGTCAGCTACCTTCATGATATTTTTTTCTTCCTGTGCCTTCTGTATTCTATCTCCACGAATTGAAACCAAAGAGGGGTCGACCCAAACTAGAAACGATTGCTACTTCAACGACAAATCAAAGGAAAATATACACCATTCCATTCCGTTCCATTCCGTTCACCTGCCGGCAACGCATTGTAGCTCCACTTTCTCCCACAGCGTGGATAACAGAGATCCGCCATTTGGGCCGTGCGATCCAGAAAAAAGTCGTGGCGATTTTGACTTCGTTGAAAAGCACTTTGTTTATGCGGTTTATGCGGTTTATGGTTGGGTTTATGATTGACGGAACAGAATATGAACGGAGCATGCCAACACAGAGTTTGCCATTCTCGGAGTTCTGGATGCCGAGCTTCCAAGTGTCTGGACAGGAATCCATCCGACCCTCATTATGCAGAAGCGAGGCACTCAGATGCAGTCCTGTGACCTTCGGCTAACGAAGCTGCTTGTGACAGGGACCCCCGTCCCAGAAAGCCTACCAATTCTTGCGATGTTTGGGTCTCTCACCGTGTTAGTGTAACCCACTGCCAACCATAAACATTATATTCTGGTCTTTGGCTCATTCATATCACGTTTGTAGATCGCAAAATTGTGCGAAACTGGCTACCCGGCACAAAACCATTTGCGGGATAAGAGTTGGGATTTCAATAGTTCACCAATAAAAGAGGTGGTCACAATGCAACAAGTCCAAGTATCAACTGGCGCATTGCCAACAACTGCAACTAAACATTGGCATCTATTCATATCTTTTTATATAATATATATAATTTGTTTATATCATATCTATTTAAAATATTTATATCTACGCGTTTCAGATCGACACTGCTGAGGTCCATGACTTCCTTTTCCATTTGGCGGTGAACCACGAAGTGGTGCCCGAGTTCGATGGCGTCGGCGTCCGGATCCTAGCATCCCATCCGTGGTTCCCGAAGCTGCCACCGATGAAAGTGTTTCATTGCACATTGATGTTACACAGACATAAATTAAACATATATGAATGTATGAATATATATACATACTATGTACGAAGCAAATATGTTGCATATGCAAAGCGCATGCACAGCGCATGCCAAAAGATTGATCTAGGCATCATATGCACTCGAGCCTTGTGGCCTTGTGGCCTTGTGGCCTTGTGGCCTTGGCGGTCTGAGGCTATGACCGGCTACAGCGCAAGCAGCCCCGATGAGGTGCGAGCCAAATCAGAAACGAAAACATGCCCTGGGATCAAATGGGAAGGCAGAACTGGAAGGGGAAGGGACTGAGAAACACAGACAGGTATCATCTATTGTCGAACATTGTCGTCAGAAAATGTCAGAAGTCCAACGTCAAGAAAGCCGACCCTTTGACAGGCGGCACTGTGCTACGGCGCGATGCATTTTGGCACCTTGGCAGCCCAGACATTTGTCACACCGGAGACGTTCGGCCGTTGGGTTTACTTTCATTTTGAAACCATCCTAATGACATCCAATAACCTTCATCATTCAGCTACTTGTTTTTTTTCAATGTCAAGGCTTTGGTATCTTGGTTTTGCTATCCCTTGGGAACCCTGTTGAGCCACACCCAAATTCCGGTCGCCCAGTCACATTTTTCTCATGGATCGTGCCCTTTCAGTGCGCTTCTGCCCTCATCACTCAAACATACTGTATCTTACAATTGTAATACTGTTGTAATTATGTCCTGCTTTTTGACTAGATATTGATGTCATATGATATCATATGATATAGATACAGATACAGCTTTGGATTTCTGTTTGATAGTGTGCAATTTATATATATATATACAAATCATTGTTATACCATATTGTATCATATTATATCTACTGTACATGATTTGTACAATTTGTACATGCCAATTGCTGGTTCCCGGTGCTTCGCCAGGATTCACCTTCCTGGGCCGTGATTCCGCTGGCGTCTCGGTGAAACTGGACGATGGCGAAATCAAGAAGGTGAGACGCCGCTGTGGCTCCGTCAGAAAATTCATGGTTAGTTCATGGTTAAACCAGGTTAGTTCCAGTTGAAACAGTTGAAACTGGGTGAGAGATGGCAATGGACTCAATGGACCCCTGGAAGATGGAGACGCCGGATTAGGAAGCGTCCTGAGTACGTGGCTTCCAAATGGGACTTCCAAATGTAGGATGAGGAAGGGAAAAATCTGAAATGCGCAGGGCCGCCATGGCCTTCCCGAGCCGCCCTCGATGCACAAAGTTTAGTGCTACAGTGTGGGAAGCCGAAATGAGGAAAAAAATAATGATAATGATAATGAGACACAGTCCACAGCCAGACCAGTATTGACCCTGTTTTTCCCTCCACCTGGAACCCGGAAGGTGGACATCTTGGCCACAATCAAATTCAACTCCACGCGAAAGCGCTCATCGGTGATCGCCAGATTCAAGGCGACCGGAAGTCATGGAGTGGGAAAAAAGAGTTTTTCTTGAGAATTCCCAAAGAACAGAAGCTGGAAAACCATCAAAACCATCAAAAATCATGGTTTAGCTGTGCTATGCTGTGCTATGCTGTGCTATGCTGTGCTATGCTGTGCTATGCTGTGCTATTCCGACACCCTCCTTTCCTTATCCTTTCCTTATCACCCTCGACAACACAGCTGACCAATTTGAAACCAATTGAGGCGATAGGCTAAACACATTTCAACACATTTCAACACACAACAGACCTTGAAAACCGAAAGCCAAGGGCAGTGGAAATGTGGAAACCGTTTTTTTTATTTTGGAACAAGGGATTTAGATGATTTAGGAGGGCCATTCGCATCTTTCAGATTTCACATGACGGATATCATGCCTACACTCAAAAAATCCTTGATATCTCTTGATACTTTGGGGGGGCAGTGACGGGTAGTGGAGTTGCCCCATGGTCCAGGAGGGCGACAAGGAGCGACTGGTGCTCTTCACCAAAGGTGCGGACACCGTGCCTTGTCGACACGTCAAGGAATGCTCCAGGGATGAGAGGCCAATCGTGTTTCAGGCTTTGGACGCATAGTCTTCACTATTGGGTTCAAACATGATGGTTTTGAGAGGAACAGAGTCACCGTTCTCACCCACCATTCTAATCCTTGCCCGTCCCGCGGCTGTTCGCTTTGCTCTCGACCAAGATCATCCTACAGCGATTGGCGCCGGAACATCAGAATTCTGCAGAGACCAGGCAGTCCATGGACACTTGGCACAGCGTTGCCAGTTGACCACGGTTGGATCGTCCCAAGAGGCAAAGGTGGCAAGTCCCCTATTGTGGCTATGCCATGCTATGCCAAGTGTTAAAGGTTTGAACCAAAAGGACCAGTTTCAAAGTAGGACGATCCAAGTACCCACTCCCCTGGATTGCATGATGAAAGGATCAGCGTTGACCCCAACGTTCTCAATTGGAGGTGATTCAAATGCAAGTTTCAGAGTTTTCTGTTTTCAACTCTGCACCCCCTTGTTGGTTTTCAGTATTGAAGCATATTGAAGCATATTGAAGCTACAAGTTCATTTTAATCCCAGCCGAGGAGACGCTGCGCGAGTTTGCAGAGGGCGGCTTGCGCACGTCCCTGGCCCAGTCCAAGGGGTCCAAGGGGTCCAAGGGCCATTCCATGGCAAGAGCGGCCAAAAAAGCGTCAACGTTCCATTTCCCAAATAGATTGAAAGTTGAAGAAATTTGAGATATCTGGAAATTGTTTGGATTTCACTAACCCCAGTATCAGCTGAATTGGTTTCTTGATGTTTCTTGTGATTTGTCGTGCGTTTCCGAATATCGCTCATCATGGTGCTCCAGACCAGGTTGTGCCTGGCCAGCCGCGATCTGACCAAGGACAGGGGTGGGAAGCTGTGGCCGGTAATCATCATGTAATCATCATGTTTGGGCAGATCCCAGCGATGTTGCTGGAAGTCGTTACGTTGCAAGCAATCCTCTGGCAGGAAGAGGTCGACAACTTCTTGAAGAAGTGGAATGAGGCGGTAGTTCTTTGCATGTTGATCACCCATTGTAATGCCATTTATGATTCTTTTGAATGGGGTTTAGCTGTTTACTATGTCATCGGGATCCAAAGTCATCAAACAACATCAAAAGCAATGAAATATAGTCTAATCCCTGTTGCTATTAACTACAAGGTGGCTGAACCTCCGAGAAAAATCATTGCTATGGAAAATGGATGAAAATGGTGCATTGACGTCTATACGCAGGATCCTCCCTTTCACAAAAATGCAATTCCCAAAATCCAGTCGGTTCATTTTCCCATGAGTTAAAAGGTTGAAACTACCCAGCAAAAATCTGTTTAGATCAGTCAAGATTTCAGGTCCAGAGCACCATAGATTTTGGCCATGGTTACAACCCGAAATGTACATTACTACCTATGAAGAATGGGGACTTCCAGCCAGGGTTTAGGGCCGTACCGCCTAAAAGCGCTGTTGGAACATAATCACCTGCCAACGTACACCCAGTGAGAAACCGAGTGATAAACCACACTCTGAAACCAGACACTGCCAGACACTGCACCGCTTCGCCGCCGCAGGCTTCCTTGGCGACGCACCACCGGGAGGAGAAGATGGATGCGGTCTCTGAGTCGCTGGAGGCGAGGAATTCTTTGTCGATGAATTTCGTCGGATTGGTTTTATTCCCATGGGATTTTTATCAGAACTATTCCTTAGCGATGTCCAGTTTATCATTTTTCATACATGACGAGAAGGCATATAGTTTGATAGGTTGATAGTGGCTATTGCATGTGCTACTGTGCTACTGTAGATGCATGCCAATGGATGACTCACGGGATTTTGAAATTCTTGCGAGTCTTGTCGATGTGTTTCTGACGTAAAGATTTGATGAATTTTCCCAAGGAGGAATGTCTTTTGAACCGAATAATTACCCTGCACAAGAATAGTTGGACGGGTAACCTCGAGGGAAATACTTGTTAAGCGGACTTCAAGAAAGAACAAAGGATCTTTGTTGATCTGATTCTACAAGCGTGATACATCATAGATTTCAACAGTTTGCCGTTTCCTGCCTTTGCGATGCATTCAGCATTACATAGTAATATTACTGTTTGGGAAAAATGTCCACTTGCATGTGTTCGAACTGCGTCATTCAGGTGAATTTAGTCCCAGCCTCAAGTGCTCAGAGAGGGCACCAGTCTCTGCAACCACGGCAAGTCACAGATTGAAACCGCATAGGCTCAATTTGTCAATGTTTCTGTTTCCATGCTAGATTCTGCTAGTAACTTGCTGTTTTTTTACATGTATGCGTCCATTTCGACCCCTGTCCTCGTCCCAAGGTCATGGATGGAATCACAGGAATCGAGGATCGCTTGCAGGATGAAGTGTCTGACACCATCATGAAGATGACGGAGGCCCTTAGTGCCTTAGTGTGCTCGGACTTGCTTCTTTGATGCTTTTGGTCAGAAGATTTGAGATATAGTTTGTTCAAGGGAAACATTGGGTTCAATTTGCCAATTTGTAGGCTTGAGTCATCTCTTCATATCCAGCAAAGCAGCGCAGAGAGAAGCGCGGCCATGGTCTTTCACAGCTGTTGGCAAGTGATCCCTTCAACCAACCTGTTCCTTCGTGCCAGGCAGGCATGAAAGTCTGGATGCTGACAGGTGACAAAACTGCATCTTGGCAGCAGATCCATCAGGGTTTTTCCCAAAATAGTTGACTCAAAAATTAGATAGCTTAATTATGCTTAATTCAGTCTATCATTTTCATAAATTTTCATATCGTTTTCATCAAAGGTGCTATTGCGGGGTATCTCACAAATCTTCGCATTTCATAAGATTTCATACTTGTCAGACCACAAGAAGCCGAAGCCGGCGAAGCCAGGAGACGGCCATCAACATCGGAGTGGCCACGGGGCTGTTGGCTGCCGAGCAAGGGGAGCTGGAGAGACCCATGTGCCTCGGCGACATCGGGGCGACATCGGATCAATTTGGATCAGTTTCTCTGGTTGAGGGACCTCTCTTAACCGAAAAGCGTGTCAATTTTGGTGTTGGAATAACGATGTCAACTGCTTTTTGACGCAAAACAATTGCGCGACACAACCATGGCCATACACCAAGGTTTTCGTCTGCAGACTTTGAGTCTGACGGCAACTTCAATTATGAGGACTGCCATTGATCCCACGGAAATATTGAATGTTTGTTCGTTGCTGAAACGCTGGGTCTGTTTTGAAATGATTGAAACATCGTAATGTGATAATTCAGTGATAATGGAGAATTTGCTCCAAAGATTAGGCAGATTCCAGCACTAGAAAGTGTCATGGAAGCCGCCACACTTGTGAAACAGGAAGCCGATGCACCGCAGAGCTGATCCATCGGCATCGGTGTATTTAATGTGTGTTGTGCTCCCATACCAGTGGATCAAGCCATTTCAGATTCATATTTTGAAACAGATCGATGAAAAGGTAGGCTTTAAAATGCTTTAAAGTTAAACCATTAGTATTTTGGATCGCAGTGAAGTAATGCATGAAATAAACATAAGAGAACGAGTGAAACATCAAGCAACGCTGAAGTAACACAGGGTACCTTCTGTGCTCACCTTTGTCAAATCACTCAACAATGCACCTGCAGGAGCTTCAGAAAAAGCTGCGCACAGTAGCTGACCAGGCACAGTCACCGTTCCGCTCCATTTTTCCAAGCAGCATGCAACAGCCCCATCACCTCTTGGCGTTCGAATTCACCTGAGGCACGCCAAGCCTACACAGAGTTCCTTGGCAAAATTTTGACTGTTGAAATCCAATTCTTGCGCAACATATCTCCAATCTGCCAATGCTCTTCGAGTTGACCATGGTGCTTCAAGCAACATCAAGCAATTTCAGCACTAAAGCCATGAGCCCAAGACTCCAAGATCACAAGTAACAGGATATCAGTTTTTTAAGTACAAATATAGTCATATATATATGTATAATATATGTGGCTTAAAGCCAGTTAGTGCATTTATGATGACACCGATGAACAGGTCCTTTTGGGGCCAAAGAACCTGGCAGTTGTGCTCGCACCAAGGAAGCGCATGTTCGAAGGAATGGTCATTGACGGCAAATGCCTCGAGTTGGCCCTGGAGGCCCAAAATGAGAAGGACCGCCGCCCGCCGCCAGGGGCCGCCGCCTTCAATGCACCCTCCCCGATGAAATCATGGGCTAACTTCAATATCTGTGTCCAACAAGTCCCAACAAGTCATACTAAAATCTGGTTGAAGTATGTTGAAGTGAGAAAGAATCGGAGGTCAATCGGAGGTCAAGCAGTTGTTTGATGTTTGCAATCAGTGTGGATCTCACTCGTGTCACCTTCACACGAAACAAGCAGATCAACATCGATCATTTGGACTGTAAAATAACCACATGGCCAACCGGATAAGAAAAAATAAGAAAAAATCTGCAGGACTTTGTGGCCATTTGCCGCACCTGCACAACCGTGCCTTGGCGCCGAATTGCCCTGTGAGAATTCGAGTGTCGAAAGTCTCATAGATACTTGTAGTCATTGTAGTGATGATTGGAAGATATAGAGAGAGAGAGAGATAGAAAGTCGAAATGTAAATATCTGCAAATGGTGTTAATTCAGCCCCAAGGCCTAAACAATAATTGTGAGCAGATGATGGGTTTTGAGCAGGTGTCAATTAGGTTTCAACAGATCAAGAAAATCCTGAAGTGTGGTCTCAGGTCATTTGCTGCCGGGTTTCTCCGAAGCAAAAGGGTGCTGTGGTGAGGCTCATCAAACAGGCCCCACGTGGGAAGTGACTAAAGTGACTGAAGTGACTGGAGTGACTAAAGCTAAGCTTGGTAACGGGAACATTGGGAAGCCCAAACAGAAACCCTTTGATCCTGCACTTCATTCATCATGTTTGTTTGTGAACCACACAAGGCCTTGTGCTATCTTGTGATCTTTTCATAGAGCAAAAATAAGTTCAACCCATCAAGATGTATTTCTTGAGTAACATGTTGCTCATTAAGAATATTAAGATCCCCCGAATTCTTGAGCATTGAATTCCACTTTTTCCTGTTTTCTTTTAGGTGGTGTGTTGATTGGTTAGATCGTTACAGTAAGCCGCATCACCAGGAGGAGAAGGCCATTACACTGGCGATCGGTTGCTTGGTGAAGATACGAAGGAAAGTGAAATTATCACTAGTTTTGAGGAAACAGGATATAAATGCTAATATCATCCATAGTTAGGGGATATCACATGCTTTTTGACGTATATAAATGCTATAACTTTGATACAACTCTTGTATAGCTCTGGTGTAACTTTGATAGAATGAAAATGCAGCTACCACTCGGAATCATTGGCCCTCAAAATTGTGATCCCATTCTTGAGCCACAGCCATTGCAGGAGCGCAAAAATCATACTGGAAATGTCTGAGTCCTCGACAACAAAAACCAGGATAGAATTGATAGAATCAACTAGCATACAGCATCATACAGCATAACTTGCGATCTTGCGATTTACCGGGGCTCGAAGCAAAAATATCATTTACCCGTGGGGGTATGATATCACTGGTTGATGGTTCATGTTTGCCCAGGTGACTTTCATAGGGATGATAGGGATGGGAGCCACCAATTCAATCAGATCCAAAGAGTTCCAACCGGATGTTTGCAGAGATGACATGTTTTCCAAAATTTATCCCTGTGTATCCTGTGTCAAACCAAACCAATTTGGCGGTTCACGCCGTGAAGCAAGGCATCTTTGTTTGGCGCTTCCCATTTTCACCCAGGTGATGGTGCAAACGATTGCAACATGATCATGTGACCTGGATCAATTCTGGTGGCAGACTTGGGGGTTGCAAGGCTTAGAAAATTGAAAGTGTATTGCAAAATAGAAATATGAAAACATGCCAAAGTACATCCCAGGACAGTTTATAGTTTGACTTGAGACCGCCAAACCAAGGAGTGCTGACGTTGGCATTGGTATTCGCGGTTTAGAAGGTCAGACAGCCGAAACAACCGAAGGGTGAAAGCTGCTATCGAAGATATTGCATGTTTGGAACCAACAAAAGGTGATTCCGTCCTTTGAAAGCCTCAGAGAGATGAATAAAGGACGACGAGCCAGAAATGTGGAAACTGGTGCAATGGGTCCCACAATGTCGTTACACTTGCCGTTCATTTGTCTCATTGAGCGCCAATACAGTCACATTCCCAAATGGGCAGGTCTGCAAGCGTTCAATGTCAGTGCCTCTCTCAGCGTCATTGAAGACTCGGTAGAATGGGAGCCGATTGGTAGGCCAGGCTTGGCAAAAAGCTGATCTCAAGATGCTGGAACTGAGAGCATCTGAAAGGGCTTTTTCTGAGGTGACTATGGCATCTCCCAATTCCGCTTCTTGCAATACCTCTTGTTGGTCCATGGTCGGTGGTGCTACAGAAGGAGCTGTGGTGTTGGAGTGGAGTTGGAAACAAATCTTCCTCGAGCGACATATGAAATGCGTTCAAGTTGGTGACACATAGCATAGAAATCATAGAAATAAAGTTTTTGCGGATGGATGATCTGTATCACAATTTTCACAGGATATGGATATGCTGCTATGCTGAATTCTGAAAGGGACAGCTGCAGGATCGCTATATTGGCAAACTACATGCTCCTGGGCGGAAGATTCAGAAGATACATCGGGCCGGCACAAGGGTCCAGCTTCATGCACTATTCATTTTGTGCTGGTTCCAAAGGTGTCCAGAATTCAAAAGACTCTGGATTTTCTAGCAATACAGCATCTACAACTCATTCTATTGGCACCATCTCAGCTGCCATGCTCCAGTCGAGGTTCTACAAGAACTTCGTTTGTGTGCTTCCACAGTATTTCCTGGGAATCTTGGCTGAAAGTGCAAGTGCACCTTGATCAGAACCCAGGTGTGATCATATCGATACCATACAGGACATACATTGGACATACATTGGACATACATTGGACATACATTATCATGCACATCCAGTGGTGAAGATTTTGGAGTCGCCGGTCGAGAACCGACTGAGCTCATTCGTATTGCAAGTTCTTTGTTTCTCGCTGTTTCTCATGTGCAGCGGCATTAAAGAATTGGATGTTTAGCTCGGGAGAATGGTTGCCAAGGTGCAGTCTCGGGATTTTCTGGACAGAAGCTCTACAACGATATCTTGTACCAGTTCTACAATGTGATTTGGACTCAATCAGCGTTAGCAGATCTCAGAAATTGCCCAAAGAGGGATTGTTTGCTGAATTCTTAGAGACATGAGTCATAATGAGTCATAATGTTGCAGGATTCATTGATTTAGCACCATGCAACAGAACAAGTCCGTGCGTCCTCCAATTGAATGCAGGGCACTGAAGAATGACATTCTGTCCCAAGTGAATGCAGCTGAATAAGTCAAGGTTGCGTTTGGGAGATTGATGCTACTACTACCTGTTGTTTTTCTATCTTTGTTCTCGTGATGGTAATTGTTTCTCTTCATACTTTTTGATATTTGAGCATGAGGGTGCAAAAACAAGACGGAGGAAGAAGGGGAAAAGATGGAAAAAGTGACGTTCCATGTTGTAGAACTCCTGTTCCAATGTTCCACTCACTTCTTGGGGTCTCAGTGAGTTCAATGGATTGGTTTGCAATTGGCGTTCAAGCCGCTTGGGTTCGTTTGCTCAGGTGTTCTTCACCTTTGTGCCGATCATGGTGTAGCTTGGAACAATGATCAGCCTTCCAACTAGGAATCCCTAACACCCTTCATCGCGCCCAAGACCCAGGGATGTTAGCATTGTTTTAGCTGTGATGAGAGCTTCGAATATCAAGGTTATCAAGCCTTCCAAGTTCACACTGTGACGCAAAATACGGCACCAAGTCCAGCCTTGTCTCAGGTTTGCAGTCCTAGACCAGGACGTGCCAAAGAAGGCAGCGCAGTCTTTCAACAAGCTCCTGGACAGATTCCATCAAGACCAATCCGCAAACCTATCAAAACCGAGAACATGATGAAAATGATGTAGCCAATGTAGCCACAAGTTCACATAATTGAAGAACCCGGCACCCATTCGCCAAACGACATGTTGGCAAGTTGCGCATAAACCGTCCTACAATGGGCGGTTGATAGTTCTAGGGCACGAAGATGAAATCATTCAGTCAAAGCGAATATCTACCGCCTAGCTGTGAACAAGTTTCATGTGTCATATCCACAGGCCTCACTGAAGTATCCAGAACTCTATCGAGCCGGAAAAGAGCGAATGTACATGATCCTTGGCTTGCGCACCCAAAAGCATTTCGCAACAAGGATCTCCCAAGTACCACATAGAAATCTGAAGTGTCGAAGCAACGTGTTTTTCTATGTGGTCACTGCGAAAAGAGTGTGAATATGCTGCAGGAGACCTTGAAGAGATGAAGAGTCTTTTGTTTCATTCCTTCAAGATACAGCTTTCCACAGGCCGTGGGTTGTGGAATTGAAGCAATTCGTAGAATCGAGTGATGCCTGACGTCTCCAAGGAATGTACAAGTTTGCCTCGGATGGATTGCCAGTGGCGTTTCTCGGAAGCCACTGGTGATGCACTGACAGCTTTGAGGGAGTGTGCTTGTGCCTTAAGGCATAGCAGCAGTTAGTGACCTGGTCTGTAAGTACGTCTTAAAATGATGATGGTGATGAGTAATGATGATTAATCATGATTGATGATCTGGCGATCTGGTGATGATCTGGTGATGTGGCACAGCGTGAAGCTACATCCCATGTGGCAAACTCCAAAACGTACTACTTATTGAGGTCACGGGATGAGCATTCGTGGTTTTCTTGGCCCATCTTGACCCGTTGTTCATCTATTCGCTGTGCGTTGTGAGAATTAGCACAGTGCACACACAGTGCTACAGAAAAAACCAGGTTTGGCACGGCCTAGTGGTATTCTTCATCCCATATCTGGTTCCTTGGTAAAAGGCTGGGCACGGAATGGCGCAAGGCTCGGAGTTGTTTTGGAAATTTATGGAAGTTCATGATGAGTTCATGATATCTCTTGTGATCTCTTCAGTTTTTCCTTCAATTCACTTTAGTTGTTGAGGCTTGGTTTTTCATTGTTTTTCTGGTAGCGCTGCTCTTCTGATTCGCACCGTGGATCTACATCAGCTGAGGTCATGTCCAACGGAAACACGACGCATCCTGATGGAAAGGCGAGCTGCACCAGCACCAGCTATCGCCAGCTACGATAGTTTGCCATAAAGTAGTAATGTTGGCTGCCTAATAATAAAAAAAAACCTAAATTTTTGAAAATGTTCCTTTTTTTTAGGGGGGGGTCAGCATTCCAATAGTAAATTCCTGGAACCCTATTCTGGATACTATACCATGCCCTCTGGACAAGGTCAGAACATGAGTTTTTTGGCAATACTAAAATTAAATTAAGCTAATTGACTTTTAGTATTGGAGATAAAACTGGAGTTGGGAAAAAAAGTTTTTACTATTGCCAAGATATCACTATTGGTTAGACAACATTAGCTGTTGCTATGGCTCCCAAAGATCAAGAAGTGAAACCTGGCATCCAATCGCATGGAACGCAGGGTGCGGGACAGACAAATTAGGAACTGCAAGCTACAGACGGATGGAGAACTGAATTGAAGAACTCTTTCCCTCAATTTCAGCAATGGTAGATGCATACAATGCCATGCAACTCATTTCCCCAAGTTCTATTGTTTCGGAGGCAAACGACATTTGGCTCGTGGGTTCGGTGGTTTTCTTCCAAGTCTGCCTGGTGACAAACCTCACAGTGCTCCTGGAGAGCCTTGGAGAAATTTGCAAAAGACACTTCGTGACAGCAGTGACGGCAGTGACGGATCGTGTGGCAAGTTGGCCTGGCCAGTGAAGTGATTTTTGGGCATTGGATGGTAAACGCAGGATTTACACATACTTTCAGGGCCAGCTGACATTCTAGACATATGTAATGGAAAGATATTAAAGTGAAACTCCGGTCAGAGCCAGAGAGCTTCTTGAAATATGCTGCCAACTGTTGACGCAAACCCGTATGTCATACGCCGTATGTTCGTCGTTGCTCCAGTTTTTGTTTGTCATTTCCAGGAGACATGTTAGATTTTAAAATGTTTCGGACCAAGCGGTTTCAGCCAAGGACTTGTTACTTGAACTGGCGCCTTGTCACAAAGCACTGCAAAGTGTTGCCATACGGAACAGGTCAAAACACTGTCAATTGCACTACTCAAGTTTGAGCACGAATGTAGGTTGAAGTTGAAAAGGTTCCTTATATTGAGAAAGACAAGATATTCCACTGTTTTGCAATGCATGTGAGACTCTGCAACACTGAGGGTCGTCGCTTTGGGCTTCTTCTTATCCTTATTGGCCTGGGTTCTCTTCCAAGGGCCCCTCATTTGCATTGCTGCACTAAAGGGTGCGGTCGCATGCAAAATCTAAGAAATGATTCACAATTCAAAAACTGGCTGCACCTCCTGTTAAATCGTTGATTGCAAAAAGCTGCAATGGATCTCTCTTTTTTCCAGGTTTGTGCACTCAGAATTCCTTGAATTAGATAAGAGGTGTTTCATTGAGCATGTGCAGAGTTGAGGGCCAGCAAACAAAGCACAGAGAAGATTTTGAGTTCCTCCCCGAACACGCACACAAACCGGAGAAGTCCAATCCCGACCCTTGAAACATGCTCTATACAGTCTGTACAGTCTATACCACACGTTCTACGTCACGTTGTCCGATATCTCAAGGTACATCTCGGGCTTGCATGGCGTTGTGGTGACTTCCGAGTTCTACGGTTCCATGCAACGTCTCTTAGGCGGGATATGGAGGATATGGCGGGATTGGGAGGTGGCCAAGTCAAATGATGCAAGAATGCAAGACATTAATTCCAGAGGCTACAAGAGGTTGCATCAGGTTGCAAGACAATGCATCATGTTGCTCCAGGTCATGAATATGATGGTTTGTGCGAAGGTATGCAGTAAAGCAGCTATTGTGTGCGGCATTTGCATCCGTTTCCTTCCAGCGTCATGATGTGCCATCGATCTTCTGCCAGATGCAAGAAGTGTTCCAGGATTGGAATTGTACAGATTATGACCTACCAAGAGAAACCTCACTCTCCTTTACGTGTTGATAAATTCTGCACTAGATTCCGTACACAGAAAGCACACAAGATTTGACAACCCCGTTTTGAACGAATTCCCTGCGCGACTGTTCAGGCTGCCCCATGATTTATCTTATTGTCATCACCAGCAGCGCTATGGCGCTGATGGCAGATATCCACGCAAAAGGCCAGCTGCATATTTTTCATGGAGCGAAATCTAGTGGTATGCCAAGTGTTCTTTCTGATTTGGATTCCAAGTTTTCTGATCACTCTAGCTTTGAAGATGCCTGTCCAACGGCATCAAGAGGGACAAATCGGAATTTCTTGGAAATTGTAAGATGGGCAAGCACTCTCAACATGGCCCATCACCCAAAAAGTGCATGATTCGCATGACTTTCCTTACCCTTGCCTTGCTGCACAGGCATCAAATGCTCATTTTTCCCCAGCGTTCTGCATCAGGACCGGGGGGTTGTCACGGAGTCATTCAGTACATATAGCCACTCTTGCAAAGAAAGGCCAGATGTATTGTAGACGGGGTTGTCAGGATGTTTTTGTTGGGGGTTGACAGTCTGACAGTCCAAACTAAAATCGGGAAGCAAGTTGGACACGTGGACACGTGGACACGTGGACGTCACGGACCAATGGATCGGGTCGGACCCAACACAGACCCCCGTAGCTGGGCAGCCTTGGTTGGTGCAGCGCGCCAGGTTCAAGCCAAGGTGCTTGCTGACCGCTCCAGCAACTTGGAGTAGAAACGTAAAGACCGGTCGTTTCGAAATTTTGAACACTGAAGTCACCGAAGTCATCTTTTCGTATTTATTCCACGTCCGTGGTGATCAAATCCTTTTCTAATCTAATCCTTGGTTCAAGTTGGTACATGTCACTCCACAACCCATTTCAGGTCGAGCCTGAAGATGCGCAGCGTTGGCCCCCAAGGGGCTGCGGTGCAGCGCTGATCTCATCTCATGGCCGTCTCACCGCAAAGGTTGGCATCTTGAGTGATGCCACCCAAGGGAACTCTTTAGAAGTAAGTACTGTACAGATTTGTACCATGTGTTACATGTTGAATGAATTGGTGGAACAAGAAATGTGTTTGGTTTTATAATGTTTTCTGTGAATGGTGGAGCCTGTTCTCGCTATTCAACAAGAAGTGATTTTTGTGAGCAAAGAGTCGCCCGACAACAACACAGGGCTGCGCTGCCCATGAAGCGAGCTGTGATGAAATATGTTGAAGCTGACAAAGCCCACAAAAAAAAAACGAGCATGCTGTTGACCTGTTTCATAGAATGTCTCAAAAGTGTGAACAATGACATTTTGGATGCCCTTTGGACTCTTCCAGACTCTTCCATTCAAATCATATTCAAATCGGTTTTTGATTTTGCCCATCTTATCACAGCCTTGTAGAGCTTGCAGAGCTTGCAGACCACCTCCTTGCAGAGCTTAAACTTCAAAGCCAGACAGGTTTGAACCATGGTGAGACAGTTGGAACATGAACTCCTTCGTGATTTAGTGAAAGCACCCAAACATGTTAAAACCAGGTGGGCTGACGCTCTGAAAATGCACTGATATCGACATGTTTCGAGTGATCCACCAAACTCTAAGCTGGAGTCGGCTTGCATCAGGGCATCTTGAACATTCGTCTTCAGTGAAAGAAGTAAACGTTGTTGGATTCATTGCAGCTTAAGAAAGGAGGTGGTCAGTCCTGGCGGATCCAGTGTTCGCACCTAGCAGTTTCGAGATCGTTTGTATGGAAGCCGGTAGGTTGATAGGTGAAAGCAAACACGGCAGATTCGCATAGATTGGCATCTTTCTGTTTTCGTTTTGCACCTTAGCTTTGTACAGCGTTCCACGCGCTGTTGATGTTGCTTTCGACTCCGAAGAGGCTAGCTTTAAGAGTCCAAGATGCAGATTGTGAACATGTTGCCCAACATGCTGAACATGTTGTTTCCCCTGTCACGTGCAGATCCTGGATCCAAATTCAAGCGACCATGACACATCCAATTGACTCGAAAAGGATTTGAGACAAGGGCAGACAAGGGCATTGGGCGACCGGTGGTTTGATTGAATGGATTTCTTAGCGCTTTGGCTATAGGGTTCTGGTATGCCTTAGAACTGCAGCTGCGTATCAAGTGGCATAAAGAATATTCTCTTTTCAGAAGACTTGGAAACAAGGGGATGTTTGGCGACTCTTGGCTGGTTGGATCTTCAGAAAATAATTGAAAACTCCAAATGTCACAGGACCATCTTTGAAGCATCAGCCAAGCGATAGAACTTGTGGCTTCACTGGCGTGCAATGCAAAGGCTGCAACTGGGCATCAAAATCTACCATTCTTTGTGTTAAGTACAGATGCCCAAAATCCCCTTAGTTTTTTTTCCCGCAGGGCTGGATGTTGGTCGCTTCTTGGTGTCGGTGGTACACAGCGTCAGCCAAAGCCGAGGTGCCGCCCGTGTTGGGCGCACTGTGCTTTGGATATGCTGCCAGTACCCTCAGAGGTGGGGACGCAATCACGTGGGAAAGCAAAGGACAAAGTCGCCGTGCCAGTATCCCAAGAGTATCCCAAGAGTATCCCAAGATCTGGTTATGAGGCGAAGCAAGCAGATATCAAGTTTAAATATGGTCTAATCGACACAGTACCATTAAATTTTGACCAAACCGGATCCCTTGGAATGGTGGGGCAGAGGTTGCACCGTGTTGCATCCTTAATGATCCATGCTACAGCGCCAATAGGTGGAGAGGAGTCTCAACTCCGACAACAGCTTCAGCACGAGGCATGGCCAGTTGGCTCCTGGAGGGGAATAAAGACCAAAAAACTTATACTTATCTCATTATCTCATTTATTCTCAATTTATCTCCCTTATGCAGATACTTGAAGAGTGAGTAGTCACTAGTTACCAGTAGTTCAGTGGTCTTCATTGAGTGGTTAGTAACGGTTGGTATTGATGACTAGTCATGACCCCAATTTTATTGTTTGACTTCCAGTGCCTTCAGGCTGAGGAATTGGACCAGCGACGTGGCTTTGCTGCGTTGGAGCAGTTCGGGGAAGTGACACGGTGACATGGTCAGTTGATCTGTCAATTGTTTCACTTATTAGACAAAATGCACCATGTAGGCATGCCCAGGTCACATTTTGAAACAGATCTGTCTCCATGTCTCTCCATGTCTCTCCATGTCTCTCCATGTCTCTCCATGTCTCTTGTTCAAGCTCTTTGCGTGTAGATTCCTGGCATTTCACCAAGCTCTTGAAGCCACAGCAAGTGGCTTCTCAGTCACAGCTGTCGACGTCGACATGTTCGGCATGTTCGGAATCTTTTTGTCGATGTGGTCATTCATGTGGTCACGGCAGACTGGATCACAACTGTCACAGCTGGATTTGAACTTTGTCACAAAAGATGATCAAAGAATTCCTCCTGATTTCCAGAAATTGAAATCAAGATGAAGCTGTATGAAGCTGTATGAAGCTGGCAGAGACGATTTCCAGGACTCGACTTTGCAGGACGGCAACGCTGAATTTCTGAAGGTATCATTTGCGTCTGCTCCGATGCTGGAAGAATGTCGATTTGGAGGTCTCCAGATCTTGACTGACTCCATCCGAGATATTCAGACCACAAAGTGGAAGATCAAAAACAGAACCGTAGAACATCGTAGAACCGTTGTTGAAAGCATGTGAAGTCGCGGCTCAAGCCAAGACTGCCCAATGGCACAGCGTGGTGGACGTGGACTTTCCACAACGGATCCTCATTCAGCGCATGGCCAACGCACTCCTATTGCTCTGCCAAGGTGTGTCCATGGCTTTCAACAATCTCTTGGAGAAACAAAGAGCTTGTTTGAAGCATCGCACAAGGGAAGCATTCGTGGTGTTCCCTTTGCATTCCTGTTCTCACGAAGCTAACCATGCATCAGCTTCTAGTTGTGACTTTGTACTACCAGCTGCGACCACTTCTGAATCGGGTCATGAATTCTCTCACGAGCTTAGAAGCGCAGCAAGTTGCCCACGTTGCGACTGATGTGGTCAGCGGCACGGAGCCGTTGTTCGATGCTGTTGCTCGGCAGTGGCGGATGTTTGGCTTCAATGCTGGGAGCTTCAAAAATGAAAGGCCAAGAAATGCCAAGAAAACGGATACCTGTGGATAATTGTGCATTTCAGGCGTTCAAGACCGATGGTGAATGGATGTGAATGGATGTGAATTGAATTGAACCAAAGATGTGGAACAGAATCACACAAGACAGCATAGCAACAGCATAGCTATGTGGTAAAGCAGCCCCTAGGAGCTGACGAGCAAGTTGCATCAGTCTTCTTTGACAGACCCTAAACCAAGTTGTTCCACAGAGAAAATCAATTCCAAAATTCCAAAATGGGTTGACTCTGGTTTTTTCTCTGGTTTCATAGCGAGTTCACTCAGATGCTCGGGCCGTGCGCCTGTGGCAGAAAGGTGGCAAGGCAGAAAAGAAGCTGCCCGCGGCAGGTTTTTGTCACAGTCTATAAGTCATTTCGAACAGCTTCAACATTTTTCAACATATTTCTTTTCACAAGTATACGTACTTTTCAGTCGCAGTTCATAAGGTATTCATTCTTTACTTATCTAAAAACTTTCAACATTTTCAACCTGTTTCTTTTCATTTCGAGCTTTGGTGCCTCACATGCCTCACATGGCTCCAGGCCTCACATGGCTTCAGCGGCCAAATCGCTCGGTGCAGTACAAGGCTTCGGCCATCCAGGAGGTGCACAACCGGAAGGCGCCGGCGAGACAAAATTTTCAAGATGAAGTGTTCTGTGAATAATTTGAGAGAAGCCAGGTGAACGTGTCTAACGTGTGTAACGTGTGTAACTCTGGATTTTCACATCGGGTGCCTCCATGGCCTCGTGGCCTCGTGGCCTCGTGGCCTCGTGGCGTGCCAGGCCTTGGGACCTGCCGGTGTACTGCTGAACCGCGGCGAGGCGACTTTTGTCGAAGCAATCGGAGCAATCGGAGCAACATGGAGCAGGAGAAATCGAGAAATGGCAGGAATAGCAGGAGAAATCGTGGAGAAATCGTGGAGTCCAAGTTGTTTCTTCGACGTTCCGCATTGGACGGGCCGGGTGTGTTCCTTATCTTGGCTTCAGAATCCTGGGATTCAACGGCATTGATCATGAAAAGGCAAATCCAGGTCCTAATTTGCTCTGAGATCATGAGCAAGCCGTTGGTCGCCGTTGGTCACCGTTGGTCTGTGACAAAAGGAATGCCTTTCCATCGATGAAGTTTCTTATCGGATTCTCGTTGTGCTGATCGTTGGGATGTCAATTGCTTGGATGTTCCATTGCAGGTTGTGGAAGTCCTCGAGGAGGGGGGGGGTGGTGGAGGGTGATGGATCAACGTGGAGCCGGGGTTCTGTGGTTTCAACTGTTTGTGCAATTCTTCAGAATGGAATATGATGTGGCAACGCACCACTTGGTTTATGCAGTTTATCAACATTGTATTGGAAGCAATGCAGACGAAGAGAATATGAACGTGCAGTTGTCTTGCGCACTCTTCTTGGAATAGTAGAGATGGAGAAACATTGTTTGCCATCTCCAAGCCTTGTAACTGCATAGGCATAGGTACATAAATGAGCATGAAAGATGACAAAGACGTGCACGAAGTAGACTCCAGATGGATGTGTTACCATGCACAGTTTCTTTGGCATTTTGAACTTCTTTTGTCCGAGAAAGCTGTTTTCTGCTTGGACCATTCTCAATGTGCAGCACTTGCAAAGCTAGCAATGCAAGTGTCCATCTTTCCCTGCTGGGGCCCAGTGGTCAAGTCTGAGGTGTGAGAATTCAAAGCAGAAGGACCTGCATCACATCAAAACTCAAGAACATGTTGGCCCCAACAAGTCTTCCCAGTTTCAAGGTGGATGTTGGATCATAGATTTCATAGATGCATGTCAAAATTGTTGATATAAGAAATTGATTTGGAAAACTGGCTGCCAAACACATATTCAATGCTTCCTTTCTTGCATGATCACATGCCTCTTTACTTGCTGAAGCAGAAGTACAGCTGACTTCGAGCCATGGCAACGCTGCTTGGAGCATGAAGCCTGGTCTTTGAGGCCCACTTGGAGGACAGAGAGAACTTCTGCACGTTGCACAAGGATTTTTATTGGCAGCTCAAGAATCCGATGTCTGCGAGATAAATTCAATGTATTTGCAGGTTAGATCGGTTAGATGAGTGCATTTTCCCTCCTTTAAGGTGACAAAAGTCTCACTTCACCTTGGAGCCAGGATGTTGACTTTCCTGCACCTCGGCTGACTTTTTTGTTGGCAGGTCCAGCAGTTCCAGACTCGGCCTGTTCCTCTTCAGTGCAGTCTTTGAATCGCAATCCAAGGAATATCGGCCTTTTGCCGGACAGTCTGAATGGCAACTGCCTTTTCCGAAAGACAGCAGCTCGCTACAAAATGTTACACTTGTCAAGTTTTAAGTGCCATGTATTGCTCTATAGAGCACACTTGCCATTTCACACATTTGAACAGGCCCCGACCCAGTCTTGTGCAGAGCGCTATGCAGAGTTTCTGGGATGTAAGCAGGACCCAACAGGGGCTTTTACTTGGATCATTTTGTTACCTTTCCTGGATAATTTTATCATCAATGATTTTGCCAGGTTTTCAGCAAGTTTCGCAAGTGGTTTTGAAGACGTGGATTATGGTGGAATCATTTGGAGTAGTAATATTTGGAGAAATGAGTGCACACTTTATGATGAATTGCATCCATGCTAAAATTGCAAATAGCACCATAGAGGAATGATTCTAATGCGCGGAAACCATGGGGAGGTTGTCTCTCATGTTTGAACAGGTGAGGGAAACGTTGTCTATATCAGGTAGGCACTGTAAGCTGCTTAATTTGCACAAAAAATACGGCTATAACGAGCTATACTCATACAGATACGGCTTGCAGTGTGGGGACTTGGAATGAAAGAAGGACCTTGTGATTTCCGTGCATTCGAAGATCATTCGAAGTATCGGAAAGTGCTAGGAGACCCCGAAGGTAATTTTGTTTTTTCCACCTGTCGATCTGCAGGAAGCCAGAGCAATTCAGTGTCTTGGCACCCACTTTTGGTGTGCTTGAAATGATCATTGACATGATCAGCATTGTTTGCGTGGCGTAAACATGTTTTTGACATTTGCAGTCATGCCCAAAGTTCAGGCAGGAAAGCGACATGAAACTCACAGCCAGGCGAATGTCTCTGGCGCATGGTGCGCAATCACTCTATGCTATGGCCAGTGAGGCGGTGGAAAAGATTTGTTTCAAAAGCAGATGCAGAAAAAACAAAAGACCAGTGAGTTTGGAGAGATGCCTTGGTGCGAGCAGCACTGGGAATAGACACGAGCATCTAAGACACCGGCGCAAATTTCGAGAGCGAAGCTTTGTTGACTATAGCGTGAGGCCTCATCAGTGGTGCTGCCGTACATCAACAGCGCTGTTGGCATCTCGGCCGCAATGCCTTTCCACTATCCTCCGATGGGTCTTCCACTCGACCATGCCCAGCTCAGGTGGGAATGTGCAGACATTTGCACAGACACCAAGCCGCAACTAATAATAGCTGCACTCTTTGGATTTATTGAGAGTATGTTGGCTTCAGAATTTCTCTCCAATTTTGCAAGCAGGATGTGTTTCTGCTCTGCGCTCTTATGGTCCATTGAGTCCATTGCTTTTTGCAATGGCTTGTTGATTGGTTCTTGCTAGGGATCACATGCAACACACATGATCATACATGATCACAGATGATCACATATCATTCCCAGGAGAAAGTTTCGTCGAAATCTCCGTTTTGGGCCGAGGATGCAAAGCTTCGCCGCGGTGTCGCAGGTCATGGGCGGTCTTTTCTTCGGACAGAGTGCTGATCGATTTGGCACTCGCTGGGCCTTGTTGACAGCACACACTGCTGCAATGAGTGGCTGGGCAAAAGCCGACATTTCATGGGAAGCAAGGCGAAGGTTCTCAGAATTTGACAACCCTTCATTTCGTGGATATTTTCACGATGTTTTCCTCTGACGTTGCAAGAAACCATCCTTTTCAAAACAACGTATATATATTCGCTGCGTTTTGGTACTTAGTGCCATTTGATTTTTTGTTGTGCTTTCCGCAGTCATCTAAATCCTTTCGGTTCTGCAAGTTGTTTCGTGTCTCAGGCAGTGCCTTTCTGGTGGCAACGGCTCGCACACAGAGATCTCTCTTTTGTGCTATGGTTCCGTTGACTATGGCACATGGCTTCCAAGCACTCTAGACTGCACAGATCGAAGCATGGACTTTTCAGAACTCAGTGAAAGCACATGTATTTTGTGGTTTAAGCACAGCTTGCTAGGTTTGTGATCTTTTTCTGCTGGAGTTTTCCATTTGGGCATGCAATCCTAGACGATTTGAAGTATTAAAGCGGAAATGTATGGAAGCCTTCGGTATCCTTCGGTCCTTTTCATGGCGCGAATCCTTTTTTCTGCCGTGCAAGGCTTGCTCTATGCTTGCTCTACATTGGTCGGACTGTAGCCTCTTAGGGTTCTTGCTGAGGCCTCATCACAGATTGCGGTACATTGCTCTGAGCCTGAAGATCGGTCAGTGGCTTGCCGTGAGCAAAGGCAGGTAGTGGAGCGCATGTTGAAATATTGAACAGCAGTTTATCATTTGCACACATGCTAGTTAGGCGGGGTTTGTGCATCAGCGTAGGAATTGATTTGAGAATGCCTTGCATGCATTTTGTTCACTGTTTCCTGTCCGCTGGCTTTATTTCTTCGCTTCATACACCCACAGTACCTCTCACAGCATAAGACACAGAAAGTGCCAGCGCTGAGGTAGCTATGGGCCGCATTTCAGCCAGTTAGAAGCTCGGGGATTGAGCAACGCAAAGTGTAGAGTTTGTTGGAGCTAACATGCACAAGAAGCTTAAGAGATCAAGCAAAGCATGTCTGGATGTGGTAAAAAGTTTTACTCCTCGCATACTATGCCAACATTCTCAGAAAAAGCAGAAGATCCCATGGGCTTTTCGACTGAAGGCTTGAGGGGCTTGAAAAGTGTGAAGTGATGTTCTTTGATCCGTGTCGAGCCTGTCGAGCCTGTCGAGCATGTTGAGGTTATGGTCTGGGCTTCTTCGCTGGGACTTTGGTCACGGCCTACGCGGCACAGCATCTGACTCCACGGCAGATCGCCTGGGGTGCTGTTGCCTTGGAGGAGCTCAGAGCGGAGCTGCCCGGTGGAGCATAGGAAACTTAGGAAAGCACAAAACGTAAGAGAGATACTAAACAGATCGAAGGATGAACGTGGGCAGAAATGTCCTCAAGTATTCAACCATATATTTGTGTAGATGAAGTTATGCATGCTAAGACCGAAAGGGCAAGTGATGATAGCCAGAGGGCAATAAAGGATTGTGGAATAAGAGGAGAAGACGCCACCCCACGGATATTCATCAGTGTCTCCAATTCTGGTGGGGCTTTGGGCTCTTCCAGAAGCCAGCCAGAATATGTTGTAAGCTGGTCTAAATTGGAAACAATTCTACGTGCCAGACCTTTGCAGGCCAGCGTTATCTCAAGCGTCCTGGTCTTTTATCCAGACGGTGCCTTGTTTGCCTTGAAGCAGTGTTTTGGTGAAAGGAACCAGAGAGAGATAGAGGGACTGGAATGAAGTAAGCCTGTGCGGAAAATACATCATGGATTCCAAAGAGTCCAAGGCAAAGTTCTTTGTCCGGTTGATTTTATTCGGTAAATTCTTCGTTTATCCTTGACATGGATGAGCCATGTTGTCAAGGTGATGACACCGTCACCAGTGCGCAGCCAGCGTCTTCCTTTTGGGACATTCTCAAAAGTAACTTGTCAAGACTGACTGAGATCAGCCTGAGAAAGCGCCTAATGTCTCATGCTTTGCCGCTTTCAGAGAAATTGCTGCCCAGGACCGCATGTTTTGTCACTGGTGCTATCCAAAGCGGCATTATCAACAGCAGGACGGGTTCCGTAAGCTTCTGGAGTAGAAACGTGAGAAAGTTGATTGACCACTCCGCTTCCATCCTGGCAAGGTGGCATGCTTCTTGGCATGGTCACCCAATTTGCCATGGACGCTTGGAAATAAAGCCCACGAACCCGAATGCTCACACGTATGTTAATGGTACAGATGTCAAAACACATGGTTTTGCAGTCACGCGCAATACCTTTCTGCAATAGTTTATTTGAACAGTCTTGTACATGTTTCCCTTGTTACCAGTCTGCAGTGTGGAGTCGAAAGTGTAGAGTGTGGAGTGTGGAGTGTGAAGTAAGGAGTGTGGAGTGTAAAGTGTGGAGTGTAGAGTGTGTAAAGTGTAGAATGCGGAGTGTAAAGTGTAAAGTGTGGAGTAAGGAGTGTAAAGTGTAGAGTGTGGAGTGTAGAGTGTGGAGTGTAGAGTGTAGAGTGAGGAGTGTAAAGTGCAAAGTGCAAAGTGTGGAGTGTGGAGTGTAAAGTGTAAAGTGAGGAGTGTAAAGTGTGGAGTGAGGAGTGTGGAGTGTAAAGTCAGGAGTCAGGAGTGTAAAGTGTGGAGTGAGGAGTGTGGAGTTTGTAAATTGTAGAGTGTGAAGTGTAGAGTGTAAAGTGTAGAGTGTAAAATGTAGAGTGTGGAGTGTAGAGTGAAGCGTGTGGAGTGGTGAGTGGAAAGTGTAGAGTGTGGTGTGTAGAGTGTGGAGTGTGGAGTGTAAAGTCTGGAGTGTAGAGTGTGGAGTGTGGAGTCTAAAGTGTGGAGTATGGAGTGTAAAGTGTGGAGTGTAAAGTGTCGAATGAGGAGTGTAGAGTGGAAAGCGTGGAGTGTAAAGTGTGGAGTGTAGAGTGTTTAGTGTAGAGTGTAAAGTGTAGAGTGTGGAGTGTGGAGTGTAAAGTGTGGAGGGTAGAGTGTGGAGTATGGAGTGTAAAGTGTGTTGGAAAGTGTGGAGTGAGGAGTGTAAAGTGTGGAGTGTGGAGTTTTAAAGTGTGGAGTGTTGAGTGGAAAGTGTGGAGTGCGAAGTGTGAATTGTAAAGTGAGGAGTGTGGAGTGAGGAGTGTAAAGTGTGGAGTGTGGAGTGAGGAGTGTAAAGTGTGGAGTGTAAAGTGTGGAGTGTCGAGTGAGGAGTGTAAAGTGTGGAGTGTGGAGTGGAAAGTGTGGAGTGTGAAGTGTGGGGTGTGGAGTGTTGAGCGTAAAGTGTAGAGTGTGGAGTCTGGAGTGGAAAGTGTAGAGTGTGGTGTGTAGAGTGTGGAGTGTGGTGTGTAAAGTGAAGAGTGTAAAGTGTGGAGTGTGGAGTGAGAAGTGCAAAGTATAAAGTGTGGAGTGTGGAGTCTAAAGTGTAGAGTGTGGAGTGTGGAGTGTAAAGTGTGGAGTGTAAAGTGTCGAGTGAGGAGTGTAGAGTGGAAAGCGTGGAGTGTAAAGTGTAAAGTGTGGAGTGTTTAGTGTAGAGTGTAAAGTGTAGAGTGTGGAGTGTGGAGTGTAAAGTGTGGAGGGTAGAGTGTGGAGTGTGGAGTGTAAAGTGTGGTGTAAAGTGTGGAGTGAGGAGTGTAAAGTGTGGAGTGTGGAGTTTAAAGTGTGGAGTGTGTTGTGGAAAGTGTGGAGTGTGAAGTGTGAATTGTAAAGTGAGGAGTCTGGAGTGAGGGGTGTAAAGTGTGGAGTGTGGAGTGAGGAGTGTAAAGTGTGCAGTGTGGAGTGTAAAGTGTGGAGTGTCGAGTGAGGAGTGTAAAGTGTGGAGTGTGGAGTGTAAAGTGTGGAGTGTGAAGTGTGGGGTGTGGAGTGTTGAGCGTAAAGTGTAGAGTGTGGAGTCTGGAGTGGAAAGTGTAGAGTGTGGTGTGTAGAGTGTGGAGTGTGGTGTGTAAAGTGAGGAGTGTAAAGTGTGGAGTGAGGAGTGTAAAGTATAAAGTGTGGAGTGTGGAGTAAAGTGTGGAGTGTGGAGTGCGGAGTGTGGAGTGGAAAGTGTAGAGTGTGGAGTGTGGAGTGTAAAGTGGGCAGTGTGGAGTGTAGAGTGTGGAGTGAGGAGTGTAAAGTGTGGAGTGTGGAGTGTAAAGTGCAGTGTGGAGTGTGAAATGTGGAGTGGAAAGTGTAGAGTGTGGTGTGTAGAGTGTGGAGTGTGGAGTGGAAAGTGTAGAGTGTGGAGTGTAGAGTGTAAAGTGTAGAGTGTAAAGTGTAGTGTAGAGTGTAAAGTGTAGAGTGTGGAGTGTAAAGTGTAAAGTGTGGAGTGTAAAGTGTGGAGTGTGGAGTGTGGAGCGTAAAGTGTAGAGTGTGGAGTCTGGAGTGGAAAGTGTAGAGCGTGGTGTGTAGAGTGTGGAGTGTGGTGTGTAAAGTGAGGAGTGTAAAGTGTGGAGTGAGGAGTGTAAAGTATAAAGTGTGGAGTGTGGAGTGTACAGTAAAGTGTGGAGTGTGGAGTGCGGAGTGTGGAGTGGAAAGTGTAGAGTGTGGAGTGTGGAGTGTAAAGTGGGGAGTGTGGAGTGTAGAGTGTGGAGTGAGGAGTGTAAAGTGTAAAGTGTGGAGTCTAAAGTGTAAATTGTGGAGTGAGGAGTGTAAAGTGCAAAGTGTAAAGCGTGGAGCTTCCCCATAGACACGGCGACGCCACAGGAAAACCAGAGACTTGAGACGAGACACGTGGGTGCAAAAAAACGAGCATTTCGTGCGAGACTTCCTCCAATTTTGATATTCTCGACACGTTATCAAACAGGTTGGAATGTCACAAAGTGCCACGCCTGCCACGCAAAATGACATGACAACCTGCTTGGACACATTCGAATAGGAGATGTTTTCCAGCTTCCCCCATAGACACGGCGACGCCACAGGAAAACCAGCGACTCGAGACAAGACACGTGGATGCAGAAAAACCAGCATTTTGTACGAGACTTCCTCCAATTTTGACATGTTTGACACATTATCAAACAGGTTGGAATGTCAGAAAGTGCCACGTCTGCCACGCAAAACGACATGACAACTTCCTTGGAAACCTTTGAAAAGGACAGGTTTTCCAGCTTCCCCCATAGACACGGCGACGCCACAGGAAAACCAGCGACTCGAGACAAGACACGTGGATGCAGAAACGAGCATTTCGTGCGAGACTTCCTCCAATTTTCACACTTTGGCAAACATGCCGAAGAGCAGCTTCCCCCATAGACACGGCGAAACCACATAAAACCAATGACGCGAGACGAGACAGGTGGAAGCACCAAAACGAGCATTTCATGCGAGACTTCCTCCAATTTTCACACTTTGTAGCTTCAAAATCGACGTTTTCCTACGAGTTTTCTTAGAACATGAAAATTTTGCAACCTCAAAATCGATGTTTCGTGCGAGGCTTCCGTCAATTTTCAGCACATCGCACAAAATGCCACGACTGCCATGGAATTTGCACCTTGTCGCCACTTGACGCAGCCCTGCCAATGCGATTTACAAAAAACACGCAACACGACACGTCTAAAGTGCTGCGCCTGCCACGAAAAATGACGATGGACACGTCCAAAGTGCTGCGCCTGCCACGAAAAATGCAAGACATCTTGTGAAAACGTCGCGAAAGTATTACACCTGCCACACAAAACGACTTTCGACACGGTCCAGAACACGTCTGAATGTCACGAAGTGCCACGCCTGCCACGCGAAACGAAGCAACGACACGTCTGAAACCTCCAAAAATGACCACCTCTGCAGAACTTCCCATAGGCACGGCCATACGGACCTCGTACGAACGGTTGCGGACGGTTGCGAACGGTTGCGAACGGTTGCGGACGCGGACGCAACGTCGAGCGAACACACTCTCAACCCCCAGACCCCCAGAGTGAAACGGGAACCCTTGCTACGCATTCGGGGAAAAGTCCATTAGACAGATGGCAAGTATATATGTAATGTACATACATACATTACATCACATTACATTACATTACATTATCTGCAAGCAGATATCTCACCGCAAGCATCTCTCACAGCCAAAATTCACGTAGTCAAGATTGAATCAGTGCGAATGATCCTTCCGCAGGTTCACCATGGTTCACCTACGGAACCTTGTTACGACTTCTCCTTCCTCTAAGTGATATGTTCTCCTTCAGCCAGCGCTTGTTCGCCCAGGATCCCTTCAATTTCTCCACTGCGCAGACTAGCATCCTGATGGCTTATGCGGCTTTTCTTCAAATATCAGGGCAACAACCTATGATTTGTTCCGCTTTTGATCAAGCTTTGATCACAATGGAACAAGTGGAACAAGAGCACTTGCGTTCCCACATCTTTCAGCTTTGGGCCATTCATGCTGCACCTTCGCACACATTGCTAGCACAGTATTTCATTCACAGCTAGTAGACTCTGGTAGGCTTTGGGATGAGCTGTTCGATGACAGCTAGTCACATGTCTCGAAAATGTCTTTGCATATTGACAGCTTTCTCAGACACAGTCACATGATTCTTAGGTGGGAGGCGCGCAGCTGCTCTCTCAGGCGAGCCAAGATGATCTGAAGAAATCTGAAGAAATCTAGACCATGCGACAGCTGCGACGGTTGTGACAGTTGTGACAGTCCGTGAGTCATGAGTCCATGCCGTCCATGCCAAGATCTCACCGCTTCGCAGACCTTCGTGGTTCCTCAGCTTGGCAGCTTGAAACCGTGGGAGCTTCGAATGTTTTCGACCTCTTCCTTGCTGTGCTGACCTTAGTTTTTGAGGCGGAAGTTTAGTACTTTTGAAATGCAGGAAAGTCTCAGGAAAGTGCAGCCGTTTGCTTTCTGCATTTATGGAACTTCTGGGTGAACGTCTGGCAAGCGTGTTAGAGAAGGGCCGTCGCTTTGTTTCAATACTTCCACCGTTCAAGCATTTGACCCATACCATGGATAAGCGCAGCAGTGCAGCTTGTAGGCTTCCGTTGGTTGGCCTCAGCGTGTTTGGTTCCACACCCTTGGGCTACTGCATGTGGATGGGACCTTTGGCTGCTGCGGGCTATGGTGGCAACACAGCGCTTGGCAGTGCCTTCGCATGCACATCAGCAAAAAGATTTCAAATCCCCGACTGCGTTTCAACTATCAATTAACCCTGGCTTCCCAGCGCTGTCTTCCAACCTGGCAACGCATATCTTCACCTTCTAGACTTTCGATTTTCGCACATCCATTGGTGCAAGTTGGAGGCCTTATGTCTTGCCTGGCGCCAGAAAGTGAGTCAGGCAGGTCAAAGGTTCCCATTGCTTGAGACAATTGTCACACAATGCTCAGTTCACTGAGTTCACTGCTGACTCTTTCAGCCATACAATTACGCTTAGCTCCTTCGCTTTTCCAGTCGGCCAGGTTCCATGGTTGCTTTGGGCCTGGCGCCGTTGAGTTTAGGTTTCATGGTGTCGCCGCTCTTGTCAAGTTGGGCTGCGTGGAAGCATTTCATTGCTTGACTACTTTCATTACTTGACTGTGGTGTAACTTGCATCATTGCACGGGCGCTGTCGGGCATTGAGGTTTACCAAAGCTTTGGATTTCGCATGGTGCCAGCAGTGGCAGCCACAATATTGTCGCTTTGAAACAAAAGTATTATTTTGAGTTCATGTGTTTGGAAAGGTTTCGCACATGGCATGCAAAGTAGCAAGTTGAGATTGTGTCAGGCCTCAACAGTAGGGAACTGAGTTTTCAGGTGTGGCGCGGCACTTGCCATCGAAATGATAGATAGCGGTGAAGACGTTCCTCCTGAAGATGAAATTTGTGATTCTGACGATGAAGCATCACAGCTGCAATTTGCGAGCAACGCTGTGAAGGAATTCGTTTCTCTTGTTTTGAGAAGATCCAAGGAGGCAACAGAAGGCTGCCAGCATGAGTCAGAATGTACCTAGTTGTTCAACCTGTACAAAGCAACCAGGCCCAAAAAATTGGGTTTCAAGCATTGCGCTGGACCGGAAAAGGAAAGCCTGCTTGCGTTCAATGGGTTTTTGCATTTTTTGCTTGTGCTCCAGCCCCTTCCAACTTCCAGTACCAACAAGTTCTCCGTTGTTTTGCGTTACCAGGATGGTCAGGGGATGGAGCAAGGCTTCAGCGTCCCTTGTCTGAAAGTCAACATTCACCCGCGTCATACATTCAGCAGATTGCCCATCTGACTGCCGTGTCAAGGTTGTACGCCGCGAGAGTGGTGATATGGGGATTTTCCCCAAACAATATCTCCGATCAGAAACAAATGGATGAAAACCGAAAATGCAAGTGGAGATTGAACACAACCGCGACGTGCCTCACTTCATCCGACACATTTTTCCATTTCACCTCACATCAACTTACCTTGCATTACTTCATCCCACAATCTCATGACACATAAAATCCCCCCCACCACCCCGTCTTCCATCATTTCACTCCATGCCATACACACATTGTCACGAAAGGTAGCTCCTGTGAGGCTACCTTGAATTTTACTTTACGAACTCCCCCCCACATAGTTCAATCCCCCTTTCAGCCGCCCAGATCTTTTACCCAACAGGGACCTTTGGAATGTTTATTGTCTTCGCTGCGCAAGCAATGTGTTTTCTTGTTTTTGGTTCGCATTTTTCTTTGGACAACCCCTGCTGATTGGTGATTTGTTCGAGTGTTTACGGACCACACCCTAGCCCCCTTAACTGCATGGGGAAGTGGCCCGCCTGTCCGCCTAGTGTTGCACCCGGGCATTGAACCCGGGCCTTATCCACTAGACCATACCAGCCCTCTGCTGATTGGTCATTAAGTTGCGCCCATCGAATTTTATGGTTATGTACCAGCAGCTTTGGGGCGCAAACAGACGCTCCAAAGGGCCGTTGGTCGGGTAATGTTTTGAGGATGCAGGCTTCTCCTTACATGCCCTGGTTTAATTGACATACCAGACAAGGATGTGGCGGAAGTTTCAAAGATAGGAAACCTAAAGGAGAGGTTGATTGTTGTCAATCATGGATGGCTAAGCGAACACACTGATGGCTCGAAAGGTGATTCGAATGTCGGGCTATGTATCTGTCTATCTATTTGTCTATCTTTCTATGTATCTATCTATTTGTTTTCTATCTTATCTGTCAATCTATATGTCTATTTTTCTATTTGTCCATCTGTCTATCTATCTGTCTGTCTATCTATCTGTTTAATCATCTATTTATTTTTTGTTTATGCGTTTATTTGTCTTTCTACCTGTCGATTTATATATTTGTTTATCTATCTGCTTATCACCCTATCTAACCATCTGTCTGTCTATCTGTTTATCCAGCCATCTCTCTATCTATCTATCTAT